>JAXGGA010001894.1:0-136976 GCA_038373865.1 Uloborus plumipes
TTTCTTTTTTTCTTTTTTTTTATTGGTTTTTTTTTTTGTTTTTTGTTCTAAAGACATGTGCTTTTGGGGCTAGTTGTTCCCTTTTTTTGGGGCAAGTTGTTCCGCGGAACAACTTGCCCCATAAAAATTATCAACTATCCTGAAGAAACGTCTTGCCCTATTCATCTGAACCAGTGATGCAGTGACTTAATACACATATAAATAAATATTATATGTTACTGTGAAGACCGAAAGTGAGATTTCATCAAACATAAATCCAGAAATATTCAGTCTATCCGATAGATATATATTAGATATAAAATTTTCGAAAAGCGAACCATGTAAGCTATCGAAATATGTTTCATACTTTGATTAAAAGTCCTAATTTCGGAGAATCGTATTAGAAGTTCTAGATAGCTCCCTGTTATAACTGAAGACTGAACCAATTATCTCAGCTTATTAGCTGTTGAAGCTGTTAGTTATTATATGTAATTTTCATTTGTTGCACTGTATTAACTGTATTTTACCATATTAATGTGTTATAATTTACTATTTACTAGGTGAGTTGCCCGGCTTTGCACGGTCTACCTTGAGAATAAAACTTTTGTCAAGCAACGCGTGTCTATAAGTCCCGACTGCATTATTAAGTTATTTTGCCGGCATCTAGTGCAAAAAAGAAATCAATCGCCAAAAAAAGTTTTAAATCCCGTCGTAACAGGAAAAGCCTCAAAGCAAAGGTCTCATCAGAAAGATCGAAGAAAATACGTCCTAAAGGAAATTTTCTCGCGCAGCTTTGGAAATTACTAACCGCTTCACCCGGCAAAAAAGATACAGGCGTTTTTAAGTTAGTAAAAATCAATTTCAAATTGGATTTACAGAAATCGTCTGTTCTAATTAGCGTGAAAAAAATAAATGGTAAAAAAAAAAGTTGAATAAAAATGGGTTGCCATTTTTTTTTCTTGAGCGTAAACTAATTTTCTAAATATGGCCGATTTTAACAGCATTCAGTGGATTTTTCGCAAAATATCGCCAATAGCGCAAAAATTGAACCGAAATTCAAGAAATCATTTTCTTCGGCAAATTTGTCGCCAACTTGGCGAGCTGTCACCAAGTTGGCGTCAAACACTTGGCGACCAAAAGCTTGGTGATATATCGTCAAGTGATTGCGCCAATTCATATCACTTTTGTCTACATTAAAATTAACTGATTTACTCCAAAGAAGGGTAAGCCCCCCCCCCCCGGGAACATTCAAATGCAACCACAAGGGGAGGTACACAACTAGACCTCCCTCAAAGCCAACATATCAAATTAGAATCTTCTACGGTATACAGTTTTTGAGTTACGCGACATACCTACATACGCACATGCGTAACATACGTACATACAGTCATACAGCCGTACATAAAGTCATACTAATATCAACCATTGTTTTTTTAATACAAATTATGTTTTTAAGGAGTTATTCATCTCGCAACGTGGTTAAATTCGAAATCAGCATCGTTATTCATCGTCTTGTTAATATCGGAACAATTTGCCCCAACCACGGAACAACTTGCCCCAAGACGGGGTTAGTTGTTCCTTTTCGGCTTTACTTGCTATAAAATTAATTATTAAAAAACCTTACAAAATACAACTCAAAAAACAGTCTGTATATCAAAGGGACATATAATACTAAGTTTTAACCTCGGAATATTAATTCTAGAACAAAGTTTTCAAAACGAATTTTGAGCTTGATCAAAAAACGGAACTTTTAGCCCCGCTCTCCCCTACTTATCGCACCACTTGTTATCTTTCTATTCATGTTTCAATGCTTTGAACAGGAAAACGAATTAAAAAGATTAGTTTGGTCAACTGAAAGAAAAAATACGTTATAGCAACCACCGACATCTTAATAAACTGACATTCATATCCATTTGTATTTTTTCAACTTAAGAATTCGATAACACTTTACTAATATGAAATAATCGGTTCGGAGACAGGATTTTTTTTTTTTCAATTCGAGCTTTACAATCATATGCCAGCTATGGCCTTTTTTTTTTTTTTTAAATCTGTTTTTAAAATATCATCGCCGTTTACCAATCTCATGGCTAATTTTTATCTTAGACGCTTAAAACGTTAGAATATGAGAGGTGCTCTTTGATTTAAATTGAAGTCCCAACATCTTTGGATTTTTGCTTTACTAACAGTGCGTTATTTTCTTGTCTGGCTATTTGTCTGTCTAATACAAAACTTTCAAAATCTCACCTCACCTCAGGGTTTAAACATGCTTCTTTTAAACTAAATTTTCTGTGGAGAAACATCTAGAACTCCATTATGTTGGAGAAATTTAAGCACTTACGTCTTCAGCTCAATTTCACAGCTCTAAATACGCCTATTTTCTAGAGCAGAAGTTTTAAAAAATAGCAGACCACAATGAGAATCCTAATGTAGATTTATTTTCTGCGGACCTTAATTAGACATTGAAATTCAAATCGTATTGTTTGGAAATTATAAATGAAGTGTACTGTTTGTCCGTGAAACCGACGCCTAGCACTCGCGAAGCATTAAACTTAAAAAAAGGGTGATGGGTTGTGGATGGGAACTTTCCGAAGTTTTCAATTTAAAACTTTCATTTGCTGTCGTTTTGATATTCAACTAAACTATGTACACTGTACAGTGAACTCTCACTTATGCACCGGCCCAAGGGACCAAACGAAAAAGGCGTATAAGTGAGAGAGACGTATAGTGAACAAGCCTATTTAAAGGACTAAAACGCAACATAGGTTCTAATGAGAGAATGGATAAGAATGTTTCTATAGACAAGGGACATATTACTACGATTTGGCAATTACTGTAACGTAACTACAATGATAAAGAGAAAACAAAAATTGTAGCTTACCTAATTACAAACTGCTCACTTTAAAACGATCCATAATAGTTAATTGTCTCTCTCCGAAGTCTAGTGCATGCGGGAAAAATGACTTCCGTGAGCAATAAAAGCGAAAGATTCAAGAGGAAAGTGAAGAAAAATGCCTATTTTTTAAAGAAAATAAATATTTTTTTTTTTTTACACTTTAGGGAAACTTCCGCGCATAACTGAAATATTTATCTTTAGAACAACGCATAAACGAATGATACTATCATCATTTTGCTATGGAATATGCTGGATCATTTTAAATTATCGTATAAGTGAAAAAGGCGCAAAAATGAGGCGGTGTATAAGTGAGAGTTCACTGTATATTATATGCTAATTATCGCTGAATGAACTCTTTAAATGTTGTTTCTCTGCTGGCGCAGTATCAACACAGGGAAAACAGCCTCTGACCGTGGTACAATTTTACTATCCGGATATAGTTTCAAAGCTACAGCAGGTAAAGGGCAGTATTTGCCTGTGTTTCTTTTGCATTTTTGTCACTATAACTTCATTGTTTCCGCTGAAAATAAATCACGAAAAAAACATCAAATTCCAACATTTCCCTATTATTAGTATGGCATCCAAAACGCGTTTCTTCAAGTAGAGAAAGGCAACAAAACCGTGTACTATTTACATTTTGGGCTCTGAACCTGAAAAGTTCAAAACCAATAAGTTTATTAAGGTATGTAAGGTATGATCTATTTTCTGTAAAATATATGTTCATTTTGCGAGAAGTGAATTCTATGAACTGTATATTTCTTTAGATGTTTGTAAATATATGCTGTAAGAAATGCGATTCCAAAACCGATAAACATACAAAAACTTTCTAAATATTCAGCCAGACTCTGAAAACACTCCTGGGCAATTCCACGTGACTCACGTTACAATTTGACGTGATTTTACAAAAGTAAATGTTATATATATATAAAAAAATAACCATGCCTGATTTAAATAAAGCTGTTGACAGTCATCTGGGATGCAGTAAGAACCTATGGATGTCAGCATTTTAAATTTCAACAGAAATAGATGGTGTTTCAACCTTAATTTAGCATCGTGACTCACGTTACAAAAAAAAGGAACTCAAGTTTTTTGGATAATTAAAAACCTAGGATTCCTCCTCTTTCAGAATAATAAAAATTAAAAACTGGTTTTCATGGCACAACATATGTTTCTAAGTTATGATATATACGAAAATAAAGTTCATTCTTCAGTCACTAATTAAGTTAATCAATATGTTGAGCGTGACTCACGTTACATAGTTTCGTGACTCACGTTACATCTCCGTTTTAGTCTTTTACTTTACATCTTATTTGGAAAATTTTATTGAGAGACTTCACTTAAATTCAATTAAAATTAATGCTTAATGGCTTGTTTTCTTTAGTTGATCAGTTTTAAATACAGTAAAACCTCTCTGAGCGGTCACTTTTACAAAGCGGCCACCTTTCTTAACGGCCAATTTTTCGCATCACGAATTTTTGTCCCATAGACCTCGGGTTAAAATTCTCCTTAGCAGCTGCCATCTAACCCCTCTGAACGGTCACAGAGTGGATTCATCAATTCAATTTTCCAAAATATATGTTTGTCTTTTTTTATACTACTTCCCGTATTTTCTCTGTGGCTGCATGCCATGGTACTGACTTCAAATTCTTAATTCATACATCTGAAAACTTTTACAGGATACTACACACCATTACATTTCGTCTGATACCAATCATAACATTTAATGTTGCATAATGGCTGTAAAATTAGTTGACTGCTGTCAGAAGTAGGCTCTTCAAAGTACTTACTTTTTTCATCCACTACTGATGAATAATTAAATTTTAAGCATCTCAAATAAGAGCAAGTGAGATGCTGACCGTGCTTTTTAAAATTTCTCTTATGTTCCAATTTTATATGTATATATATTTTTTTTTCTCTCGCTCAAGCTACTTTTTTAAATCATTTTCGTTTAGATTTTCTTGGGATAAATAATTTTTTCAGCATGAGTTCGGCGGACATTGAAATCTTCTTTTCAAATATATATTACATTTACGGATGAGTATTGAGTAACTCACTTATGACTACAGTTTAACTGTGAGGTGAAGTAACAGAATTTCTCCTTGTTTTGGCAGGTCTTCCTTAGTGTATTTGCATATTTGTATACTTGTTGAAGCAATACTTAAGAAGTTTGAATTTAGCCAAAATTTCCTTTGAAAGTTTCGTATGTTAATTTTTCAGCTTATATTGAATTGCTAGAGACAATATCCTTAGCTTTTCGACTTTTCTCGTTAGACATTCTTTCATCCAGAGACAATGTTTCTGTTTACATGCAATGTACTTCCCTTCTTGCTTCAATTTTTCTCGGCACCTTTTCTGTCATTCTGCGGTTACTCGTTAAATATTTAAAAAAATTCTTTTACTGGAATGAAAAACCTTTTTTTAGATGCGGAAGAAAAATATGTGCATTCATAAACATACATGCTACGCATTGGAAAGCTGAGGGCCAAAACTGAGACCCAGTGCACTAATTGAAAGATTATAAAACACTAAAAGAAATAAAATTACGCTATTTATATTTAATTTCATCAGTATAATTAATTATATGTAGGTGTGTACAAGTGCTAACCCTCTCTTTAGACCCTAAAATACCATTAGGGCACATTAAATACTTTTAAGAAGTTAATATTAGCTTGTATTGGCTGTAACTCACTTTTCGCGTGACTCACGTTACAAAATAAACATCCTTATTTTTTGAATAAAAAAGCAAAAACTCTAAATTGGCCAATAAATTCTTTTTTGTAATGTACATGAGTAGGAGAAACAGGAAAAAAAATTTCATTTATAAGCTATAAAATTTGGAAATATTAAAAAAATTAAGTTTTCGTGACTCACGTTACACAAAATTTAATGGTTTAAAAACTACTTAAAAAAATATTTTAAGAATAAATTTCAAAATGTACTGTTAATAATTGTTTTCTTAACGAATAAATCTGCCAGGAAAAAATGCAATTAAATTGTGGAAACAGGCTAAACCAATAAAATATGCTCGTTTAAAATTGTGTCTACCAGAGAGAGACTTTTACAAGATTGTGAGCTCATAGAACAAGCTCTCTTACAAAAAGAAAATGATTCACCTGAAATTTCTTTTTTCTAATTTGTAAACTTCAATCAATATAGAGAACCTCCAAAAAAAAATGACCATTTTTCAACATTTTTTTTTAACACCGAGTTCCCATGTTGCCTGGAATTGCCCTCCTTTACCTTTATCAATTCATAACTACGTAAAACGTTCACCAACAATTCATTTCATATTTCAAAAGTTTCATTTATGAAACATAAAAGAAAAATCCTATCATAATGACAATATTCTAGTGCCCTTAACAGCATTTAAATGAATATCAGCAACTTTGTTGTTTAAAAATATACTCTCCTTTATATTTCTAGCTCATAATAAAACACGTCTTTTAGTAAACACTTTCAATTTGTTTTTAAGATATTTTGGAATGGGGAAAGCGGTTTCTTTGCTAACTTTGAAGAATCCACTGTAAAATTAATGAACCAGAAAAATGTCCTCGCTTCAAAAACTATAATGCATTGATTTGGCCACGTGTTCTTTGAGAGCGTAGCTTTTTACGAGTTTCAATACGACAACACTTCCTCCAAACTATAAACTTTTAACTTTGGAGCAATTCTGCCTTCGTAGTGCTGGATTGAAATGGATTGAAAAGGAAAGAATCATAGTAATAATAATTATTGAATAGCCTGTAACATAAGCGGCTCGTACAGGGGGGAAGGGGGGCTACCGCCCCCTCACTTTTCACGATTATAAAGTGATGATCGAGTGAAAATTGTTTTTGCTCAGATTGATTAATTTCGCGAAGATAACAGCTGAAAATTCCATAACTTTGGACTTTTTACATATTATTACATAAAAATGAATGGAAAACAACCAGCATTGTTGATTTTTGAGGCCATATTCCGCATGTTTTAGAGGTCATTTAATCAGTAATGTTAAAATCCAACATAATAAAGCAAAATTTATCGAAAACAACGGAAAAAAAAGAAAAACTTTTGAGGTGATGTTTCGTACCCCCCCACCCCCCCCCCCCGTCCCACTCACACACATATTTCTCTTGCCTCACTCACATTTCTATTGACTCCACACTTTTTTTATGTACCAGCCACCTATGGCCTGAATTTTATTATGTATTGAATTTTTGTATTCCATGTCCTTATTTGTTTTAAAATTTTAACGCTGAAGTCCTTTTCCATGAATAATTTATTGGAAATATTCAAAACTGTAATTAAACTTCTAAGTGAAAGAAAGCGATTTTTTCTTTCTTTTTTTTTTTTTTAAGTTTCTGTTTTGTGTTGTGGGAAGTTTTTTTATCACACATTTTGGTCAATAACATTTTTACACTTCTGTTGACATGCGATCTTATCATTAAAAAATCAGTAAGCTGATACCAGAGAAAACCAGTTTGGATGCCGGTTTTCTGTCGTTCAGTTTAAGATGGAAAAAATCTGCTTCTGTCAGATTGCATGCCGCATTTGTTACATCATAATCATCTAAAATCTAAATCGCTGTCTGAACGGAGCGGTTTTATCCGAGTGAGTGCAGCAAAACAGCTAATTGAATCGTCTATTTCAGAAACCACCCAAGCGACAAAATTTTTCATTTTGAGAAAACATTTATTTCTTTACGTTAAACTATTTAATAGCAATTACAACAATATTTTCTAAACAGAAATATGTCTAAATATGTAGGTATTTCAGTTGAGAATATTGAAATCCTAATCGAACTTTTTATAAATAACGGTAAAAATACTTTTTCGAACTTTTACGGTTTGTCGCTTGAATGGTTTCTGGAATAAACAATTCAATTGTCTTTACGATTTCATCCTCTCGTTACTAAAAAAAAATGAAACATTTTTTCCGAATTTAAGAAGTTCATGACGTAAATGCGGATAAAAAGCAAAAAAAAATAGTTAATTTTTAAAAACTTGAATATTGCAAGAGTGAATTCTACTCAGAAGCAAATCCTGATTGCCGGTTTTTCACAAGTTGCCATCCGCGTTTTCCACTTACCTATACGATAGCTATAAAGTGTAGGTAATTGTCGCTATCCGATATTGGTGCACACAGAATGCAATAACCGCGTCCCTTACTTTTTTTTTTTTTTTTTTGCAAAAAAATGGCCAAAAAAAAATCACATTTTTAATTTGATTTTTAAATACTATGAAACGGAGCAAAACAAATTAAAAGGTTTTAAGTTGAATAATCAATTTTTAGTCGTTATTGGTAGTCATTATTAGTTGTTTGGCTATTTCTTATTGGTAGCATTCCTTAAAATAAAATAATTTTAAAGAGTAGCTTAAAAAACAAAAAGATCAGAAAATGTTTGGATGAAAATATTAATCCCTGATAACAGTTCTTAAAATGTAAATAATTTTTGGAAGTGATATCGACAGTGGAAGTTATTAGTTTAAGTTCAACAGTTGAGATTAGATGTAACTTTCCGAATTTAACTCGAAAACGCTAAACAATCCTTATCTCCAAAAAGAGAAAAAGAAAAAAAGGGCCAAATTTAATCAGAAAAATTATTTAAGGCAAATAATTTATGATTCTCATAAATTGAGTAATTTGAGCAATTTGTTTAATGAGAATATCAGCTGATCGTCCCTATGATAAGAGTTTATTTCAAGATGCTTCCTTTTTCCCCAAAGATAAATTTACAATCTTTGCATGCAAGGCCATATTCAAGAATATCTGCTCACTCAAGATTAAATTCTCATTCTAAATGTGCAGCTAAACTTCTGTATAGTTTATTTGGTTGCGAAACAGAAGCATAGTCTGGACTGATAGTGAGCCAGACAAAAGAAATGGATCCATAAAAAGAATGATGCCTTAGATATCGTATTTGGTGATAATGAAAAGAGTAATGGCAGATAACCATGTGTCATAAGTTCTTAGGGTTGAAAAGACTTTTGAGGACTCCTATAATAATTCTATACTGAAAAGGATAACTTTATTAGTTCAAAATTGCAAATAGTTAATACAGTCGACGCTCGATATAACGACCGTCTCCGTCCTACAGAAATCGGTCTTTATAACGAGTGGTCGCGATAAGAGGTAGAACATAGAGTATATTGGGATACAATTGGGGATTTTCTCACGGGTCGTTATATTAGGATGGTCTTTATAACGTGTGGTCGTTATAACGAGCGTCAACTGTATACAGTTTTTTACTCTTCATATTTAGGTTTCTTACATTTTATACAATAGGAATCAGATTTGTAGATTTTTTTTCTGCTCAACTCTTTTGCAGAAGGACAGCATTGGCTCTCTTTGTCTGCTAAAATAATTTACGGGTTAAAATAAAATGAAGAAATAAATACACATACTATGCTGAACTTATATTCGTACAGTATATAGTTGCGAAGTCTGAAGAATCGCACCGTACGCTAGAAATCAATGACCAAGTACAGTCTATACAAAAATAAGACTACATAGTATGTCATACTCTCAACTAGTGGCGAAAGAGGTGGAATTAAATAATTCCAGGGTGGCCCCCATCGCGAAACAATTTTGTTGGCTACTTTGCCCCTTGTCTATTATTCTTAAAATTGGAGTGTTTATTAACAGGCGCACTGTAAAAAATAAATGTTGTTTTAACAGTACGATACAGCTAATTTTATAGTAATAAACTGTAAAAATTGCTACTTTTACAGTAATAAACTGTAAAATTGCTACTTTTATAATACTAAACTGTAAAAATGCTAATTTAACAGTGAATTTTAAATTTTTAAACTGGAACCGCTGCTGCCAATATCATACTGTTGTTTTTACAGTATAATGCAGCTAAATTTTACGGCAATAAACTGTCAAATACAGTAGCCCCTCGTTATATCGCACCTCGTTATATCGCTCATTCGGATATATCGCTCTTTTCTTTTGTCTCCTAAAAAAAAAACTTTTAGTTCGAAACCATTTTTGAGAAAATATGTAAGGTGCTCAGAAAAGGTCTCTTTCTCATTTATTTTTGCCATCAATGAACAAAACGAAGGTTCTTCTATTCTTCTGAATTCGCTGAAAAGAAGCAGCAAATTCCTGTCACCCAAACTTGCATACTGCAGAGACAGTTTGGAAACTACTGAACACTTTCTTTTGTATTGATACAATGAGTGAAAAGCATCTGTTAGTAGTGTGTAGTAGTAATCTGTAAAAGTTATATTCTTTTGTTACTTTTAACTGAAAAAAAAAAGATAATGTACGAATTAATGAATTTTTATGTACGTGCACGTATAATTTACTTGCATGCTGGATAGAAAACTATTTTTAACGACCTCGGTTATATCGCGCTTTCGGATATATCGCGCTTTTTTCTTGTCCCCCGAAAAGAGCGATATAACGAGGGGTTACTGTACAAACTTTACCGTAAGAAACAGTAAAATTGCTTGCCTCACTGTTTATTACTGTGCATTTTTCAGTTTTAAATTGAAACCTCGGCTGCCAGTACTATACAGTAAAAACCACAGTTCATTTTTTGCAGTGCATATATTATTATTATTATTATTATTATTATACTCTCCATTTATAAAGACATCTCGTAGCAGTCATATGAAAAACTGTAAAGGTTGAAAAGAAACTAATGCAAAACTGATTGTAGATAACCAAAACTATGCTAAGTGCTTTAGATGCCCTTGCGTCATTTGCTACATTGTAAATCCGTCTCTGCTAGTTACAAAGAATGTTACATGAATTATTTTACATTGAATTGACCATACCATAGTGGAGCTCGAATTTCAATCGATATTCGATATTCGGATTACAAGTATTCGAATTAACGGTGGTCTACACACTTTCTATATGCAGCGATCCAGAATTTATTTCATCTTTTGGTTATAAGAGATTAAGATTTCAATAGATGCAGTAAATTCCGCTTATGCTGCGCAATTCAAATCTAGGATCAACAATTCATATTTTTATATCATAGTTGAATGAAGGCGAATAGCATAAGAAAATCCTGATCAAACAACATAAAGGTATTTTAGAATAAAGATAATAGCCACTCTCATCATTTCTTAGAATGTATTTCGACAGCTGTTGCTACTTATCTTCGGGCAATTTCCTGGAGCTTAATAAGCTTCTTGTTTTCTCTTCTGAATATCGTTAAATGATTCTTATTACAAAGAGGATTTTACTATTACAGGATTGCAAAAATATTTTTGGCATTAGAAATGGTTCTAGATTTGCTTGGCAAGGTGCAGTACCCAGTTGCGCTTGTGAAATGTTGACTTCTTCAAGATAATTTTCTGTCTTCACAGTAGTCTGCATTTTAAATTTGTTGTTACAAGTGCAGTGATTCGGGGTATTATTAAGCCAGCCCGGATTACTTTGCCATTTCATGTTTTTATCCCCGATGCAACAAGGAAGGGGGTTATAAGTTTGAAGTGTCTAATTCTAGATTTTTTGAAGTCTTTTAATTTTTAAAAACAAAAAGTAAATCGGCTAGGTTTTACTGAGAAGTTTTGATATAGTATTTTTAAGTTCTAATCAATACGTAACATAATTATCAATGTTTTCGTGTCTAGTTTTTCTTCATCCGAAATAAATTTGCAGTTTTAAAGCACGATTCTTTTAATTTTCTACCGAGTCCCCCCCCCCCTTCTATGCTACTTTTCGAAACACTCATATACACTTGAAATGTTCAGAAAATAACAAGTTTATTCAAGTCCGAAAAATCAAGACGCACACTATTAAAATATGAAGTGGTCTCCTTTTCGCTTCAGCGGTTTATATGTCAAGGAATTTTAAGAGTATACAAAAACACGGAGTTCAAAGTTTGTTTACTTGCAATTCAAGGACTCCTAAAAGAGTATTTTCGAAGAAATGCGTTGTTTTGCTTTCGCGATCGAATGTCGGACGGTTGTCGTGAGCATGCGTCCGTTAAGTTGACCAGCGGTTTAAGACCTTGGGATTCGTCCTAGAATCCAACTAAAGGTATTGCAAAAAATAAAAATAAACAAAACTTGCATATTTTTTAAAAAAATACACGCTTTAGGATGCAAGATAATATGTTCTATGTTATGATAGTAAAATAGCAGTCATATGACAAAGAACTAATTCGAACACTTCTATTAGGACATTATTTCTTGAAAAATTATAAGTAAATGAGCATTAAGGTTCTCAAAAATATGCTTGGAGACTTTCAACCTGATCGGAGCAGAAAGAGGCACGGTTTCATTTCCAAACTGGTAAATTATTTCACTTTTTAGCAATTATTTGAAAGCGATCTTCTGGTATTTGACACTTAGGATGTAACCCAGATAGCCGACAATCTTGTGCTTTTGCACTTGGATACACAGGCCAAACAAAAAATACCTCTATGAATCACTGGACTTGCAATGGGATCTGTATCGCTAGGAAAGCTAACTAATCCTATATCAATAACATCCATACCCTTGCTGGATGTTTTGTCGATTCTCCACGAAACTGGTTATCCGCAATCGCCGAGCCAATCAGATCCGTGGATAATCGGAAGTTTACTGTATAAAAGTCTGTTAAGTTTTAAGTATGCTATGAAAATTATTTCTTAGTCCACAACAAGCTGAGTTTGAGTTGTACTGAAATAAAAAGATCCGCTTTGCAACACATCTCTTAAGTCAGGAGTAGACAACCCGTCGGTCTCGAGCCCGTTTTGAGTCGATAGCGACAATATTTGAACCTTGCTTTCTGGTCTGAGTATGATAAATAAACATTAATTTCTGAAGCTAAATTAGGTTTAACGCCTAAATCAAAAATTACTTGAAAAATATCCAAGCTTTTTATGGTCATTGGAATATTTTAGTCACTACTTTGTGCCTGAAAATATTTAATGTGAGTTAACATAAAATTAGTTTAGCAATTTAAAGCAATTACTTAACAAGTATCAAAGAGTTTTTCATAAAGATTTAAACTACAATTCAAAGTCAGTATTGCCCTAACTTAAGCATGTGTGCACCATTTACGTTTAAGTCTATAATGTACGGATTGCCCCCCCCCCCCGACAGTCGATCTTGTGTATACACTATGGCTGTCTTAAGTACATCAGTTTGTACTGTTCGTTAACAGTTATCAATCACTTAATGGCATCAAAATTATCAAATCCCAATGTAAACGGATAACCGAAAGCTAGTGCAATTTTTTTAAAAAGAGAACTGCTGCCTAGTTTTCCGCATCTGAATGACAAAAGAGGTTTGCGTGTCCAGCTGCCTTTAGACAAATTTTGTTCCTGCGTGATGCATAAATAATAAAGATACCCAGCCTCGCTGAAAAGGATCCTGAATGCTTGTGCAACGAACTACATCGAAAAGGGAAGACCACGGATTGAGGATACACCACAACTCCTGCAAAAAGCAAGCGGTGGCATTGACCAGTTTCACTGGGCCGTGCGACAGGAGACCTTCACCTTTTACTAAATTTGCACTTCCGATTGGGAAGGATTAGCTCGAGCTTTGTCGATCGGCCCGTTGTTTCTCACAAGGTCATTAGTGCGTCCGATTGCGGAAGCTGATCTTCCCATTATGCTAATCAGGAGAACAATGCGGCGCTTGTTAGAAAATTGGAGCATTGCATAGGGATTGCAAGTTTTTTTTCTTTTTTTTCTGGAGAGATGAGTGAAGGACGACGGTTTCTTCAGACGAGGGGGAGGTGATGGGAATAATTCCAGAAATTTGGTCTCTCGAGATCAAAAATCGAGTAATATAACTTCGTGAATGATCTGATATCGAGGTTTTTTTATTTTTTGAATGATCGCTTGTGGGGGGATTTTTTCAAGTGATTTTATAATTCAATTATCAGTTTTAGAGAGGGTTTCCTTTTCTTTTTAAAAATTAAATTTTTGACACTTTACTGCTACTGATTTAAAAAATCGAACATTTATACGTGAAATTTTACTGAATAAAATAAAGAAACACCAGACATAGTTAAAATGTTTCGAGTTTTACACAAAATTTATAAAAAAAAAAAAGAAAAAGTGGCATTAGTCGAATTCTACAAAACTTTCTTGACACCTAAATGTTTACAAAATTTAACAAGTATCATAAAACTTAAGCACTTATTGAAAAATGACAGCCTCAAATTACGGAATAAAAAGAAAGAGGGGGGGGGGATTTTAATCTCTAACTATGTGTTTGAGCATTGTGTCAAAAAGCCCAACTAACTTCATTTATTGCAATGCAACTCATAAAGTCTGCGCTATTGCTAGTAGGCTATAAGCGAAGCAATGTACTACAATTGAGTAGCATCCAATTATCTCCACATTGAATCTAAAAGTTTATTTAAAGAATAGGGTTAACAAAGAGGGAAAAAGGAACGTAAGTGAAATCGAACAGAACATTTGAGCAAAAAATGTAGTTTTTACATCGTTAAAAAAGGAATTGTATGTGTTGAGTTTGGTCCGCGCAAATTTTTGGAAATAAACATGATTAGGGCAAAATTTCTGTAGGCGGACCTACCTTTTTGAAACGGTCTGAAAATGAAAATTCGTATCGAATAAGAAGGAATTATTTATTTTTAAGAAATTTCATCAAACATAGTTATAACAATTGCAGATATACCGTAAAATGGGGTTTATAGGAACAGCGGGGTCAATCGGAACAAAACTTCCCGACCGTACAAAGAAATTCTTCATAAATATACTATTGGGTATTTTTCGCCATGAATTTTTTTTTTAGAAAGGTAAGATCATAGGAAGTAGGAAAAAATTACTTTTCTCAATCTGGCAACGCTACTGGTTTCTAAGGAGGGCTGCACGTGGAATGCTAGGAAACATCACATTTTCATAGACTGCAAAACTTCATATGCATGAACAAACCTTCTTATATTTTAAAACTAAGAGTGGTATGTTTCAATTATACATGTATCTGAACAACAGAATACCACATTAGAATTTACATTTTTTATAAATTGTGTCATAAAAATGAAGAATTCTGAAAAATGCCATAGGAAAAAAATTTGCGGGGTGAATTGGAACACTTAGTTCTGTTGTTCCAATTCAAACTTATTTGATAGAAACTGTTTTTCTATCAAATATGATAGAAACTGATAGACATTTTTCTACTTAAAATACAAGGGGGAAAGTCACATAGACTTTATGTAGTATAAGTCCAGCACACAGACAGTGATGAATAAGCAAAAAAATCTTTCAGGACAATTCCCGAAACCCAGAGATTTTAAGAAACTAAAGAAAAGGCTGAGATGTTATGAAAAAACTTAAGTCAAGTCACAATTACTAGTTTTAAGGACAAGTACATATTTGTGGACGACATGAGTGACTTTCATTCATGCTAAATCTTTGTATTTAAATTCAAAAGCATTTCTTAAAATTACTTTTTATTTTTCATAAGTTCAAAATTATTTTGAATTTTGACAAATTATAAACGTTTACTGGTATTGAAATTATACATTTATTTGACAGTAATTATCTATTCTTATTCTTCTCCATCAATATTACTCATGTTTGTGAGACCTATTACAGGTTAAAGTGAAAAGAATAAAAATTTTAACATGTGTTCCGATTGACCCCTATCAGCGGGGTGATTCGGAACACCCATTATTTCCCAAAAATTTTACTAATAATTGTTCAAAATGTTTTGTCTTTGCTTGGAATATCAAAAGTAAAACAAGACCGAAGTTTTTACCCAGAAAACCAAATTAAAAAAAATCTTTTAACTGCTTTTTTTACAATCAAAGCTGAAAAGTGTTCCGATTCACCCCATTTTACGGTATAATCACTACCAAAAAAGTGATTCTTATTCTCAATATTAAGAATCCATGTTTTGAAAATTAAGGGTGGACCTCTCATTTCGGTAAGCATTGTATACAAGCTATCCCGAAATTTATTGAAGCGGAACAAATTGGAAACTACAGATGTTGGGGTTGAGCTAATTTGGTTTCGAATGAATTCTGCCGTATCACAATAAGCATTAACCTAGTTGCAATGTATTTTCCAAATTAACTGAAGCTATTTTTTGCATTTTTTTCGCTATCTTTTTTTTTTCTAGCTGTGGCTTTGTATTTAGTACCTTGCAAAGGATTGTGCCTCGAGGTACCAAGTATTTGAAACACGAAAGACTTTTTTTTCTTTTTTTACATCCTTTCCTTCAAAAAATGAGCGTTACAGTGAAACTAGAGGAACTTATTTGAAGTATGCTTGGTTTGGAGATTATTATTTGAATTTCTCTTTCAGTGTATAAAGTTTTAATTGAAACTGATAAAAAAATAATAAATTTAAATTATGCGTTTAAAAGAATTGAGAAATGAAACAATAACCTTTGTGATATACCAGGTACTTTCCTCGCTTTTTCCTGCAAAAATCAGCCTTCTATAATTTACCACTATTTTTTAATTAAGATATCTGTAAGTTAAGTTGGTTAGAGGTGAAAATTTTACTATGATGTTCTCTTAACGCATTATTCGCATAATTGTATTTACCTTATATTAATAGCTTTATTTTTTTTTCTGTGCGTGACTAATCATCTCTTTACTTCTATTTTCTCTCACCATTAAAAGTCGAGTAGAATCTCGTTTATCCGATCCTCGCTTATCCGAATCTCCGGAAAACCTGGATCAAATTTCAAGACTATTCTTTAAGTTTTAGTTTCATATCTTCTCCACATATTACCGCCTGAGATGTTTTTTTGAGTGCATGTGTGTTCGTGTGTTTGGCGCATAAGGCTTAGAAACATGAAATTCGGTATACAGATAGTTTCTGCAGACGATGTGCACCTCAGGGCTAGATTTTCGATGAATCAATTAGAATAGCGCCATTTAATATTTTATGTGATTTTATAGCACTTTCTATCCAATTGAACCAGAGCTGATTGCTGTGTTGCCCCCGCACGATCTAGAAAACCTGAAGGAGTTCCTCGAGGAAATCCTAAATGTGTGTATGGTGAATTCTGTTGAGATATTCCTGCCGATCTCCGGACCTCTCTCTATTGAGGTTTTCCTCAAGGAATTCCTCTGAGATTTTCCTCAAGGCCGATCGTACTGTGTGGATGGGTAAGAGATGTTCCTCTAGAGAGAGAGAGCCCTCGTATATTCCCGTAGTGTCTTGGAACTTGGGGAAATCCTCAAGGCCAACCTTCGGATTTTCCGGAGTGTGTGGAGACCCCTCTATTTTGAGGTTTTCCTCGAGGAATTCCTTTGAGATTTTCCGGAGCGCGTGGAGGGCCCTTTAAGGTTATTGTCCCAAATAGAGAAAGTTAATTTAACTGCCTCCCATTTGCTACAAGTTCGTAACAACGAAATTTGACCCCAAAATTCAAATTAGAAACAAGAAGTTCTGTCAAGAACTAAACGAGCCTACTTTCCCGTACATCGATATCGGCATTCAGCATCTGATCAATATTCTATTAATTATCTGAAACTGAAAATTATGTCAAACATACCTTTATAGCACTTAAAGCTGATTCCTAAAAGCAAAATATACCCCTCTCATCAGATGAAATAGACACGTAAAAAGTAAATGAACGAGTAAATAAAGTTTTGTCGCACCATTTAAAGAATGTAACTGTCATAGTTCTTCCGTAGAAAAATTCCACAATCGTTTTCAGAAAAAAAATGAACAAACAAATAAAAGAACAAAGAACATCAAAACACATTTTATCAAAGAAAGAAATAAAATCGTTCGTTAATAAAATGTCTCGAATTTCATTTTTAATTCGTTGCCAGTTAATAAATATAAATAAAAAATAAAATGCTCTCGTGAATGAAAAATTTTTGTTAACAAAAAACATCGTCTGCCAAAAAAAAACCAATAATAATAATAATAAGTTAAACAAAACAAATAAATAAATAAATAAACAAAAAATCGTCTGCCCAGTCAGTCATTTTTTTTTTTTTTTTTTTTTTTTGAGCCCGCATTTCCGCCGTGTTTGCGGAGTCAGAGTCGGAATCAGAGTCCTCACAGAAGATTATTCAGAAAAGTACTTTACAATACATTATTTATCAAAACCATTTTCTTACAAAGTTAGTTTGAGGAAATCTGTCTTTAAGTTCAGAATCAACATTCAATTAAAATTTCCCCGTAGGCGCTCATGTTAAAAAAATTTCTGAACGGTTCATCATTGAACGAAAAATGGTTCAAATTGAAAAGTGAAATGTGGGAATGAGTCTCTCCGAGATCTTTCGAACAAAGAAAAGTTTATTCAATTCGGACGGTTCACTTAAAAGTTATTGCGTGGGGAAAGGTTGTTTGAACGGTGCAATGTTGAACGAAAAAAATGTTCAAATTGAAAATTTAAATACGGTAATGAAGTATTCTTGCCGAGATCTTTCGAACAAAAAAAAGGTGGTTCAAATCGGACTGTTCACTAAAAAGTTAGTATCGCGGGACAGGTTGTTTGAACGGTTCAAAGTTGAACCAAAAATTGTTCAAATCGAAAAATCAAATATGGGAATGAGCTGTACTCTCCGAGATCTTTCCAACAAAAAAAGTTTATTCCATTCGGATGGTTCACTCAGAAGTTATTAGGTGGGGAAAGATTGCTTGAACGGTTCAATGTTGAACGAAAAAATGTTCAAATTGAAAATTTAAATACGGTAATGAAGTATCCTTGCTGAGATCCTTCGAACAAAAAAAAAATTATTTAAATCGGACTGTTCTCTCAAAAGTTATTAGGGGTGACAGCTTGCTTGAGCGGTTCAATGTTGAACAAAAAATTATTCAAATCGGAAATGTAAATACGGGAATGAAGTATCCTTGATAAGATCTTTCCAACAAAAAAAGTTTGTTCAAATCGGACTGTTCACTAAAAAGTTAGTATCGCGGGACAGGTTATTTGAACGTTCAAAGTTGAACCAAAAATTGTTCAAATCGAAAAATCAAATATGGGAATCAGCTGTACTCGCCGAGATCTTTCCAACAAAAAAAAGTTTGTCCAAATCGGATTGTTCATTCAAAAGTTATTAGGGGGGACAGACAGACAGACCGACCGACCGACCGACACACAAATTCCCCATCTCAATACCCTACTTTCAAATTTTTAATTTTTCGATATTCATTTTACCTTTTTATTTTTTTAACTTGGCGATATTTTTTTCGACTTGGCGATAATTTTTTAACTTGGCGATATTTTTTGACTTGGCGATATTTTTTTAGATGCATTAAGCTACTTTTCATACTTTTTTCGTCTTTCTTTTATTTTTAATGGGAAAGTAGGCTAATAAGTAAACATTGTTGTGAGTCACGCAATGTGTAAGTGTATAGCAGTGCAACAATGTTGAAATAGGTTAAGATTTCCACTTTTATGCCAGGGGAAAGATCTAAAAGCAAATTACGCTGAAAGACCAACCATCTAACTGCCGAAGGCAGCTAGTATAGATAATTTAAAATTATGAGAACAAAGATCCAATCTACAAATACGTCAAACAGTTACTTTTTATATTAAACAATAAACGATGAAACATTTGCGTGATCGTGTTTCAATCAAACGCCTCTCGTGCTTGAAAAAGAAGTCAGTGGACCAATTCTTTGTTAAGAAGGGATAGGAGAAACTATTTTTATATTTTTTAATGTCTTGTAAATAATCCCATGTAAATTTATTTCACAGCATTGTTTTTTCATTGTAGTAAACAGTAAGCCTGCTTATTTAAGGATGTGTTTTCCAAATGACCCATACTTGCACAGATTTTCGATTCTTCTCCGTTAAAGTCGCACCTAACACTCGCGAACAGTTCCACGTAAAAAAGGGTAGATGGGTTGTGGGTGATTACTTTCTGAAGTTTTCAATTTAAAACTTGCATTTGCTATATCCTTTTGACATATTCAACTAAATTATGTATTTGAAATCAGCATCGTTCCGCTTTGTTTGACACGGTTCAAAATGCTTTTTATTATTTTTCACCTTATTGTTATCTTACCTAACACCCCTATTTTAGTAGGATCAAAAAAGACCTGACGCATGCGTAAATGCGAGTTAGATTTTGCCTAAGATCAGACAGTAACTATGTTCTCTACGCCCCCCTCCCCACTTCTATTTCTCTTATCTTCTCTGGCGTATTTTTTTTTTTTTTCTATCTGGTACAACGCGTTTTGGCGAAAGAAGATTTTATAATTTTCAAAAAACATTATTTGTATTAGCGGAAATTTGCATTTTTAGTTTTAAATCCTACCTCAACTTTATCCGGAAAAATTTACTCAACTCCCATATAAATTTCCCCCAATGTCTTGATTTTCCTCCGCTTCTCTCGTTTCTATTCGTAATCTCTTATTTTCACCAGCAATCTCTAGTTTTAATCTCAGAAAATGATTTGATCTCTCCATCGAAAGAACCAATATTTAAAGAACCAACTCGTTCGAAAACAACCCACAGCGCATCGATTTTATTCGCTGTCACGCAAACCCACCAGGAAGAACATTACCTTTCACTAACCTCGTTTCTTTTTTTAATCTTTTACCTTTACCAAATGAGATTCAACTCTTACTGTGGAAGAGAAAGATACAGCCATTTTTTCGCCAAAACTGCTGTTGTCTGCTACTTTCGCGACTTCCATAATCTCAAGATAGCATCTCGATGCACAACAGGAAACATCAGATCGAATATACTTTCCCTCTTCCACACTTCCAGCTGTGAAAGTTAACGGAAAAAGATTAAAGCAAGTAGTTCTATTATTCAAAATTAAGGATGTGTGTGTTTACCACAATCGTGCTCAGAAAGATTCGCATGGAATTAATTTAATGTTCGCTTCTTTACTGCAAAAAATGAAATGTTTTTAAGTATAATACTGGCAGCCGAGGTTCCAATTTAAAACTGTAAAATATACAATAATAAACTGTAAAACTAGTAATTTTGCAGTTTCTTACTGTAAAGTTAGCAATCTTACAGTTTATTGAAGTAAAATTTAGTTTTATTATACTGTAAAAACAACAGTATAATACTGGCAGCAGAGGTTCCAGTTTAAAATTGTAAAATTAGCAATTTTACAGTTTATTACTGTAAAATTAGCAATTTTACAAATTACTAGTGTAAAAGTAGCAATTTTAAGTTTATTACTGTAAAATTAGCAATTTTACAGAAAAGTTTACTAGTCTAGAAGAACCATTTTTTACAGTTTACTAGTCTAAAAGTAGCAATTTTACAGTTTATTACTGTAAAATAAGCTATATTATACTGTAAAAACAACATTCATTTTTTAGTGTTTCTTTTTAAAGTGAATTCATTTGTAAAAGTTATCAACGATGCATGAGTTAATTGCTGTCATTTAGGGTACTTTGGACTATGTTGGGTTAATAGTCCTATGAAGTGTTACTAGGTCTATAGTAAGCTTAATAGAGTATGTTAGTTAACTTTGTACTACACGTCTTATAGTATTCTACTTACGTGGCCCGGTGTTGCACGGGCTACCTTAGAAATGAAAGCGATGTCAAGTGATACATCCGTTTTCGGTAGAGCAACAAACTCCACATATAGACGATGAGATCGCTTCGTATCTCCAATTTCCAAGTGTTTTAACTGCTAACAAATCATGCACAAGCCGAAAACAAAAAACCCACACAGCCCCGTATTACGTCAACAAGAAGTTCTGTCAAGAACTAAACGAGCCTACTTTCCCGTTCATCGACATTGGCATTCTAGCATCTGATCATTATTCTCTTGATTATCTGAGACTGAAAATTATGTCAAACATACCTTTTTAGCACTTAAAGCTGATTTCTAAAAGCAAAATATACCCCTCTCATCAGATGAAATAGACACGTAAAAAGTAAATAAACGAATAAATAAAGTTTTGTCGCACCTTTTAAAGAATGTAACTGTTACAGTTCTTCCGTAGAAAAAATCCTCAATCGTTTAAAAAAAAATAAAATAAAAGTACAAAGAGCATCAAAACACATTTTATCAAACAAAGAAAGAAAAAGAAAACTCGTCCGTTAATAAAATGTCTCGAATTTCACTTTTAATCCGTTGCCAGTTGTTAAATATAAATAAAGAATTAAATGCCCTCGTGAATGAAAAATTCTTGTTACAAAAAAAATCGTCTGCCAAAAAAAAAAAGAAAAAAAACAATAATAAATAAAATAAATCAACAAAAAATCGTCTGCACAGCCAGTCATTTTTTTTCTGAGCCTGCATTTCCGCCATGTTTGTAGAGTTGGAGTCGGAATCAGAATCAGAGTCCTCACAGAAGATTATTCAGAAAAGTACATTACAAACATTATTTATCAAAACCATTTTCTTACAAAGTTAGTTTGTAGGAAATCCGACTTTAAGTTCAGGATCAACATTCAACGTAAATTCCCCGTAGACACTAATGTTAAATTTTTTTCTGAACGGTTCAATATTGAACGAAAAATGGTTCAAATCAAAAAGCAAAGTATGGGAATGAGCCTCTCCGAGAACTTTCAAACAAAAAAAAGTTTATTCCATTCGGACGGTTCACTCAAAAGTTATTAGGTGGGGAAAGGTTGCTTGAACGGTTCAATTTTGAACGAAAAAATGTTCAAACTGAAAATTTAAATACAGTAATGAAGTATCCTTGCTGAGATCCTTGGAACAAAAAAAAAGTTTATTTAAATCGGACTGTTCACTCAAAAGTTATTAGGGGTGACAGCTTGCTTGAGCGGTTCAATGTTGAACAAAAAATTGTTCAAATCGGAAATATAAATACGGGAATGAAGTATCTTTGATAAGATCTTTCGAACAAAAAAAAGTTTATTCAAATCGGACTGTTCACTAAAAAGTTAGTATCGCAGGAGAGATTGTTTGAATGGTTCAATTTGAACCAAACATTGTTCAAATCGAAAAATCAAAATGGGAATGAGCTGTACTCGCAGAGATCTTTCCAACAAAAAAAAGTTTGTCAAATCGGAATGTTCATTCAAAAGTTATTGGGGGAGGGGGGGGGACCTACCGACACACAAATTTCCCCATCTCAATACCCTACTTTCAAATTTTTAATTTTTCGATATTCATTTTACCTTTTTGTTTCTTTTTGGCTTTTTTTTCAGACTTGGCGATATTTTTTTAACTTGGCGATATTTTTTAGATGCATTAAGCCACTTTTAATACTTTTTTCGTCTTTGTCTTATTTTTAACGGGAAAATAGGCTAAAAAGGGTACAGAAGCTTCCAGCACACAGCCCCATTGACACTGCCAAGGCTATCTTATAATGGAGCAATGATATTCAATGCTTCATAAATTTTAAATGAAATAGATAAACCTGAAATGCAATTGAATCGTTTATTTTAGAAACCACTCAAGCGACAAACACTAAAAATTTAAAAAAGTTTTTTTACCGTTATTTATGAAAAAATCGATTAAGATTTCAATATTTTAAACTGAAATAATAAATATTTAGATATATTTATTTCAACACATATTGTTGTAATCACTATTAATTAGTTTAACGTGAAAAAATAAATGTTTTCTTAAAATTAGAAAATTTGTCGTTTGAGTGGTTTCTCAAATGAACGATTCAATTATGTCAGAGGTCACCGACATAGCAGACAATGAACGGGATCTTGTGGGAGGCAAAGCATAGTGGGTAGTTATTTTCACGTCCCGACCAGAATAATTACCGAAATTAGTGGATAAAAACTAACGAGTAAGGCTGCGATGAAAATTCTTTTAGGTAGATTATAATTTATTATTCGTTAATTAACTATTTTTTGAAGCAAAATGAAAAGTTTATCAATGAATTACTTGAATCGTTTATTTCAAAACCCAGTTAAAGGACAAAATTTCTAATTTTAGAAAAGATAACATCACATTTAATTACAGTCGTAACCGCTTATTAAAATATGGGTTAAAAGAGTATCCCGCTTAATATAACACATTTTCAATATACCAAACAGTTGTAATGTATTATTTTGATCCAGGATAATGAAATATCCCGCTTGTTAGAATATTTTTAGTGGCAAATTGACATTCCATCAAGCGGACTCGACTATTTAATCGAGGTTACAAAACGTTTTACTGAAATTACCTTAATATGCGTACATTTCAAATATATCGTAATCCTTGCTAAAAAAAAAAAAAAAAAAAAAAACTTTAAATAAGGATAAAAATGCCTTTTCCAACTTATAGAGCTTGTTGTTTGACTGGTTTTTGAAATAAAAAATAATTTTTCAATGTTAAGCATTAAGTTTTTCCAAATAACAAAGCAAAAAATATTTTACGTAAATTGGCTTGTACTTAATGAAGCTTCAGTTAATGTTCTCATATTTTAAATATAGTTAACCATAGAACTCCATTACGCCGTTCATAATACTACTACCATAAAGATAGAGCCTCATTGTTCAGCCTGAATTCTGCTATTTCAAGTTGAAGTGCAGTATTAATAGAAAGGGTTATTTCAAAAAGATTATAGGGGTAAGTGGTGTACCTCGGACATATGTGTACCTCGGACCTAGGCTGATTACAGCTCTGCTTATTAAAATATTTGAATAGCAACATGTGTTGTTGAAATATGTGCCTATAGAGGTCTCACTGCATACCTTTCTGTTTTGTTGAAAGCTCATCTGATTGAAATATTATTATAAAAAGAAATCCACCATTCAAAAGTAAGTTTTTCCGGTTACTTTTGAGTATTTTTATTCTAAAACATATATTGTTTATAATAAAATGAGGGTCATGCATTATACAATCATGTTCTAGCTATAACACCGTGTGCTTGAAACAAAGTTAATCCTAACTGTAACACAATGGTCAGCTACTTTGTTTTTTATAACCAAGTGGTGTACCTCGAACCCAATACATGTGGTGTACCTTGGACTGGTCCAAGGTACACACTTCTGCAGTGCATAACAATTACAACTCCTAAAATTTCATGTTCTTTAGTTTTTTGAAATGCCTTTTAAAATTCAAGGGAAGTGTTTTCTTCCAAAACTAAAAATTTTAACTTAAATTATAAACTTAATATGCAGTTTTGCAACTGCATAATCATGATTTATGGTAAAGCTAATGATGAATTCTTAACTACATTTATATGTACAATACACCGCTAACTCGGTTATTCCATCCAAGGACTGCAGTCCTTGGACGATTTATATGAGTATAACGGTGAATGAAAATATTTTTTGAAGATTTTGATTTCCTCCCATCAAATGTCAAAATGATTGCTCAGTACAAAAGCAAGAAGAAAATAACACACAAAATGATTTTACTGGTGTGTCAACATTTGAAGCTAGTACTTCTTTGCCAAGCATTATCACTCTCCTGAAGAAATAAGGCCATATCCAAAGGCACTACCGAAAAAATGACCCCATAGGGGGAAGACCTAAAAGAACGTCTTGTATTTTGACCGATACATCCCGGAAAGAACGTCTTGAAATAGAAAAGGCTAAAAGGGGGCAATGAAAAAAGTAAAGCAAACTAAGACAGTAAAACCCCCTACCAAGCCAGCTAAGAGATAACTTTATTATTCTTCAGAGTTTGAACTTGAGAATATTGAAGATTTTTATGAGGAATCCAATATTTCAGAGGAAGATTTTAATGAGCTAGAAGATGCAGATAACATTAATATTTAGATTGGCGATTTTGTTTTGGTGAAATTTGCTTTCAAAAAAGCTCTCAAATATTTTCTTGCAGAGATTATTTCTATTGCTAATGATGAATATGCAGTTAAATTTGTAAAAAAAGATCCAAACTGTGAGAAGTTTACAAGAGAAGATCCTACCATTTATGAAGTTGAAAAAAAAGATATATTCAAGCTACCACACCCAATACTATCTAGTGGATCAGAAAGGTAGCTCTAGAAGTTAACACTTGGAATTGACTTATCCAATTACAATCTTGGTTGGAAATAAGTGCAGCTTAAAAAAAACTCTCTAGCATGGTTTTCAGGAGATAGATCATCTTGGTATTTTTTAAAAAGGGAAACGTGACAAGATAATAAGATCTAAATTTTTATTTATCTTTGAAACAAATTAAAAATGTATTTCTAAATTTATTGATTGATAAATAGTGATGTTCTTACTGAAAATCATGTTTTCTTTACCTGTTAATTATTGGTCCAAGGTACACCATCCCTAAACCCAAGGTACACCACCGGTGGTGTACCTCGGTTCTATGTGCATTATTATGTTTATTACGAAAAATGTAATTGAAATAAGTTGAAAAAAAATTTAAGATAATTATATGTAGTGTAACAAATCATAAAGTTTCAACTTATGGTATTTGTTTTTAAATTTGGCAAATAGTTATGAAATTAAAAATTGAAAAGTAAAAATAGGTCCGAGGTACCCCACCTTCCCCTACTACTAATTTCAATGCCGATAGTATTAAAAAGCTATTGTGCTTAAAAATTGCTTTAGAAAAAACTGCTTTTTGATTGAAAAATATTTTAATCTTGAACGTAATTGAATGTCGCGTTTATTTCAAGTTAAATGATTCGGTCGTGAAGATACGCACTTCTACATATCTGCATGCGGTAAACCATCCATCCATAAATACATTCATTTTGTTGCCATTTTCAATGTAGCATAAAAATAATTTTATGACATTCTGTGCCTCGGATGGGAAAATAAGACTCGCTTATGCTATCCAGAAATTTCGTAACAGTTTAATGGTTACTTCGTGGTTCTGTAACCGCAGGTTTTCCCCGTTTCGAACTCGTTTTAGTAAAATACGTTCGTGTTTCTCAAGCTATACGAGACTCTTATTGTTTTTGTCAACTGCTGTGAAGTCATAAACTCTTGGAAAACTATCCCAATTCATTATTCTAAAAGTCATATTCAATTTCTTTCTATTTTCTATTCTTGTTTTTCCCATACCGATGACATTTGTCGTGTGCGTGTACCTAAAACATGAATATATATTTTTTTGTTTTAGAATTTCGAATTTGTTGCGTTGTCGTAAACATTTGTTTCGCACGTAAGAATCTTTGGATTTTTTTATTGTCAATAGACATTTGTTTTTTACTTATTTCTCTGTTTGTTTGTTTGTATTGCTAGAAAAAATGTTTCGTAAAAAAAAAAGGAAAGAAACTTTGAGCTTACGTAAAAGTCTGGATGAATTCGCTTGTAACATAAAGAATATGTGCTAAAAAGAGATGTCTGCTTTTAAGGCAGCCTGAGCATATGGACAAGAGCACGGACATCACGTAGGATTTTCAAGGCAACCGTGAACTTTACCGCACTTTTTTCTTCTGTTGATTTACTAGGATATTAAGTGTAAATATGCCACAAAATATTCAATGTTAGTAAGATCATGGCTATCTTCAGTTTATGTTCACTAACTAAATCATGATTATATTTTCAATATATTTTTAAGATTTCTTGTATCAGAATCAGTAGCCAGATAACTGCAAGGGAAAGTGGAGAAGAATTGTCGGGCTCCTAGTCGAAGAGCCGCAGAAACACTTCAATAAATTTGACCTCTAATAATATTCAGGAAAATAGTTTTAAAATGGAAAACTATAGAAACAATTCTATTCAACAATCATTTCTTGAAAGTATAGTTTTACCTAAAATCAAAATCTATTGAACGTGGAGGTTACACACGCTGAAATTAGTAAGCCATTATATGGAAGTTGTTCAGCAAGGTTCAATTTATGAAGCAATTTATGGTCTTGTTTTCTCAAATTCTGTTGGATAAGTAACGTTATGTAATGAATATTTTGGGAAACATTTATGTATACCTCCACTAATAGTGTATTAGTTTTTAGTATTTTGTATACAAAATATTCACCAGACTGTTTTAGTCCCTTTCTCACATTGCGTACAAGCTTGTAATAAATAACTTCTGATTAAGATTATTATTATTATTATTATTATTGTGTGGATTATTCGAATTTACTTAAATAACACCCCTCCTTCCAGAAAAGAAAGATATATGGGTGATTCTACAAAAATGAGCAAATTTGTGTTCCATACTGATTGCTCTTTTTGTTTTTAATTTAATAAAAAACTATTTTGGGAATATTTTTATGCGTCTTTTGTTCTATAATTCTGATTATCAACAAAGTCAAAAATTAATTATTATTCATTTAAAAATAAAATATTACATTGAAATGTCATTCACATGCCCTGTCCCATAGGTGCAATTTTCACAATCAATGGAATATATATTTAAAAAAAATAAGTGGTTTTTTTCTCAAGGGTATTTTATTTATACATGTGAATGTGTGCAAGATGTAAATCACAAAAAAAAAGCAAATTAATGTGAAAATAATATCTCTGAAAGTTAATCTAAACTTTGTCCCAGCGATTATCAGTCATCCACATGCCTGAAAAGTATAGATATTTTTCTCTGAAATGTTTTATTTCAAAATCTAGCAACACATCTTAAAATGAAGCATGGAACTTTGTTATTCCTGGCTCAAGATTAATTTTGCTGTTCTGCAATTACTTTTTGATAAAAAGCAAGCTAGACTCAGCTTTCAAGGCAAGTGTTTTTCATCTTTGTCATTAACATGGCCTACAGAATGCAAGTACAATGTACATGTAAATAAATTTTGATAATGAATAGTCCTAAAGCTTACATTTGCTGGTTCTTCTTCGAAGTCAGACCGAAAAATATTCAGAAACAACTTTTTGAGAACACATTACTTGTGTTTTGTCATCCACATGCCCTTTTTCTAATGTCATTCACATGCCCCAAATGGGACACGTGGATGAATCAAAAGCCAAACTTTGACAGTACAATGTTTAAAAATTATGTCTAACAGTTTACAGGTTAAAAAATTTCATTTAATATACCTATTGTGTTTGTGTTATTCACATACTTATTGTGTTATTCACGTACCCATTGTGTCATCCACATGTCCTTTTTATCATTCACATATGCCTTCAAAAAAATAAAAATCCAAAAATACAATAAAATACAAACATTTAAGCTCTGCTGATATTCTATTTTAATTATGCAACTTATAAAGTACTTTGTTGATTTTTTGCAGATTTTTAATTTTAAATTAATTTTTTGAAATCTACATGTTAGAAATATTCCCGTTTTTGTAGAATCCCCCATATAAATCTTATATGCCCACAAATCAGTTTGTTGAAACGCTAACGGACCGTATTAGAAAAAATGGGGATGGGCCTCCAAACTCAATGGTTGCCCCTGGTCCCACCTGGCTTTAATCAAGCTCTGATCAGAATGAAATTTTTCATATATTCCAGTATTAATGCCTAGAGCCTAAACTATAAAAAATAGATGTTGTTTTTACAGTATAATACAGCTAGTTTTATTATAACAAACTGCAAAAAATAGCTAATTTTACAGTAATGAATTGTAAAATTGCTAGTTTTACAGTAATAAACTAAAATTGCTATTTTACAGCAATAAACTGTAATATTGCTAATTTTACAGTTTAATACTACGCATTTTAGTTTTAAACTGGAACATCTGCTGCCACTGTTGTTTTTACAGTATAATACAGCTAATTTTGTGGTAATAAACTGTAAAATTGCTGCTTTACAGTGATAAACTGTAAAATTTCTAGTTTTACAGCTTATTATTCTGAAATTTAACGGTTTTAAACTGGAACCTCTGCTGCCAGTATTATACTGTAAAAACAACAGTTTATTTTTTGCAGTGTAATTGAAGATTATGTTGAAAGTATCATAAAAACCGTGCATTAAAAAATTATCAATTTCAATGTCCACTTCATTCCTTACCGACTTGTTTGTAAGTTAACAATCAAGTTTACCATCGCTCAGCAGTCAGCAAAACATATTGTTTGTCTTTCTACTACTAGTTGTGATTACAACAAAATTCATTCATGTACTCTTCCTTTCTCTCTCCATAAACTAACCTCATTTCTCTCTCACGAAACAAGCTTTCTCCGCAAGAACAAGGGACTTGCAATTCACAGGTCATTCATCGCTTCAATTGGAGAACCTTAACCTCATGACCCTTCAGACGTCTCCTTTTGCATACGTCCGATAATGATGGATTGTTTGTTATCTGTCGGAAAACGGCGCACTCTGTATTTTCTTTCGCTTTTCACTCTCATGTTGACAAATATTTCATCTCTCCCTCGCCATTTTCTGAAATCGAAACGACGCCACACTGATCAAGATAATGTGCTTGAAGTTCGATTGCACTTGTCGGGAGTCACAAAACGCGAGGAGCGTTGTTCGATTATTAAGTAATATGTTCTACTCTCCAATTTTCTGAAAAGTTTATTGACTTGCATGAATCTTCCAAACTTACTGGACATAACCTCACTGAGGACACATTTATTAGACTGTGTCCATTCTATGACTTCACGTCTTCTTGAGAAAACTTTTTTAACAGTAACAGTTGAAACATTTTATCAAATTTCAAACAACATCGTGTTAAACAAGTGCTACTGACGTAGATATGTTAGTAGTTAGCATTTATGTTCTTAGCACTTGAATGTACTAAATTCTATAGTTTAAAAATGCAATCATATGGAAAAGTACAAGTAACCAATTCGGTATTGAAGAGTAATAAAAAGATAAAGCAAATGCAACATTTATTGCTTCGATTATATTTACTCTAATGGACCTCACAATCATGTTCTGTAAAAGCTTTGGTACAGTTGCGGTATGACTGAATTTTGATCATCCACCACAGCACGGTGGCCACCACATTAGCTGTTTCTCTCAAGATAAATTTCAATGGATGTCTAGCCATCATAAAAAGAACTTGAAATGTGATCTCAAGGCGCTGTTTACTGTAATCAGCAGTTAGCGAAATAATTCCATCGAAGTAATAATTCCATTATTAATCCTTAAGCTATGAAGGTAGCAATCTCAATTTTGACGTTCGAAAATTCATTATTAGAATCAAAGAGGTATAAATGCCAAAATTGAAAAAATATGGTACAAGTGGTAGAAGAAAGTATCATGTATTTTGTGGAAAGAGATGGTACTAGTAGCAATGACAGGTGCTGCTATACAGCCTAATTCAGTTACCCTTTAACGACAGCTTACTCGTCACACTTTGTAGTTCACTGCCTCAGTTATACCTTATATCTATTCAAAGCTAGTAATACAGCAAAATTCTAGACTAGAGATTTCTTTCCTCAAAGTTTCAATTTTCGCTCACAGAAAAACAAAATAAGAGCAGGATCAGTCTTAAAATTTTGGCAATTCCAGAAGCGTAACTATTAACTCTAGCTTTCAAAACAACAACATACTTTAATGCGAGTAAACTTATTTGCACCTTCTGACAGAATAGTTCTGATTTTCTCACTTTTCTGAAAATATATGACAAATATTGAACTGCGTACAAAGAGAATAGTACTTCCACGAGGCAAAAAGTGGAGCACATATTTTATGAATTTAACAGCACAGATATTGAGTGTAACATTCCACTTATTCATGGTTTCAATCAGTCATAAAAGTCATTCCTCTCTTCTGGTCCCGTTACTTGCATTCGCAGACCCACCATTGCAGGATGTGTGCCTCGTTCAGTTTCCTGTTATGCCGCCCACCCTCCCGATTGGTACCGCCTTTTTTTTTTTTTTTTTTGACCTTCTTCATCTATTTTAAAGACTGGTGGGACTTTCAAGAAATGGATAATAAGGCTCTTTTTTTTTATGTATTTTATCAAAACTTTCGCTGAAAATAGTGAGCTGTTAAAATTCGTCAATATTTATAGATTTCACGTTTCTTCCAAAGTGGAAAATCAGTGTGAAAAATCGTATAAAAGACACATTGCATTTCGAAGTGTTTTTCTGAAAATTCCGATTGGTTCCTTTTTTATTCCAATTTCAAGAAAAATTTTAATTTTTAGCAAACACTCAGCTTTTTTCCCCATGGTCAGCGCGACAATTAAGCTGCGTTGCAGAGCAAATAGCAAAACGCATTTTTTTTTAAATCAATCTCCCAACTGACTACTACTTTTACGATACCCTTTAGATACGGCAGATTGCGTAATTACGCAGCAATTAGAATTCCCGATGCACTCTTCAGTAGTTATTAACTTTCAGTTCCATTTCCATGTTTTCTTTTTCATTGGTAAGTTTTCTATGTTAGGCACAAGTGACTTCTTGCAGCAATTAATTCCAGCAATTTGTCGCTAAGAATCTCGGTCAAAATTAATTATTTTCATCGTATCGAATTTGCAATGCAGTATGCTGCCGTTGTAAGAAAAAAAATCCTGCCTACAAGGGAAAAAATTTTGGGAAAAACTACAGGACATATAAATTTTTAACCTTCATAAATGCAGTTATATATTTTTTTAAAAGGTTTTAGCTCACAAAGCCCTGCAGGAATAAATTTTACATTTTTTAAACCCCTGTTTTTAAAGATAAAACATCTTGGATTTTTGATCTATATTTATTAGCACTCAAGTTACAAGGGCTTAACTTCTAAATTTGTGCAATAGCAGTGCAGTTTCAAAATGAGATTTTTGAGCACAAAAATAAAAAATCTGCTCCGAACAGTCGGATGCCTTTAACTTTGGATAAAGATTTGCAAAATTCTTCAATCATCAGATTTATGTTAAAAAGAAGCTATTGTTTTCCAATGACTACGGCTTTTATCTACAAGTTTTATGATACTGAATAATAAAATTTATTCGAAAATTATAACTGGCTGTAATATGACGTGTCATTCAAATAATCTCAATCTTATGTTAATCCAATCCTTAAGGTCAACTTTGAGCACAGCTATCGACTCTGAATTCTAGCAAAACAGATGAGCACACCAATATTATATTCTTGGATCTAAGTGATTAAAGGACGACTATACTTCTGTTTTCAATAGAATTCACTTCGCCTGAAGCAGTTGTCACTGAAGTGCTACTTAATTTTTGATCAAAAAGATAAAAAGGTTTCCTACAATTTATTGAATACCTTAAAATAATAAAATACTTTTCATCTGAAGACTTTGTAAGTAAAGCCAGAAAGAGCTTCAATTTTATTTCCTATTTAATTTTATTTGCATTGGAAAATATTTAGAACAGAAAAAAAAGAAAGAAAAATCCAAAAAGAAGATTGTTTTAGTATATGAGCGCTATCATTGGGGGGGGGGAGTAAAATTTGGATTTTCATTCGACAAATTGAGAAATTCCCCCTTTCAGAATTTAAGTTCGGGGCACCCCTAATTCTATTCAAAAATAGCAGGCCCGACGAGAAACCATGTCAGCCTAGTTGGAAACTAGAGGCCCAGGCATTGTGCGGGCCCAACTCGAAATCGAAGTAGTATAAATTTTATAAGTTTCAAGGGGGTAGAGGGACCGGCTACCATACTGCCAAGGGGTTCGGCTTGGCTCTCAACAGCTCTGAAAATGAAAAAGAGGAACAAATCATGGCAACTATAATGTTTTCAATGTGCATTGAGAGAAAATAAATTGATTTGCAAACTTTTTGCAAGTTGAAATGAGTACGATTATACCGCCGGCGCTCCGTATTTTCGACAGCAAAAGCGTATGTGAAAGAAATAGAAAAAGATTACACTCGGTAAATTCAACAAAATTTGAAATTACAACATTGTCACGAATCTAAAACTTTTTTTCATATACAGTTCGTATACGTATCAAAAAGTCATGATACAGCAAATCATGAAAATAAAAATTGCCTGTAATTTTTTTTCTCTTGGGAGCGCTGTAATACAATAAAGATTCTTTATTTCTTACTGGAATGTATTCCTCCATATGATGAAAAAAGAGTAACTTGTAACCGCTATGCGGGTTCTAACTGTCGAACTGTTTTTCGTTTTTTGTTGTGTTGTAATGGCGTGTGAAATAAACGTGTTGTGAAAATCTTCCTCTTTCTTCACCATTAATACATATAATTATGCCCAGTACATGCCACTTACGAAATAAGTACGAATATTTCACGACATACTAAAGTCATGGGCAGACCCGTCATGTCAAATTTTTCTAGTTAGGGTCAAAAAGTGCGAACCCAGTTTAAATTTCATTGGAAAACTACAAAAACCACGCCCATTTATATACACTGAAGTGACAAAAGTCATGGGATACCTCTTAATATCGTGTCGGCCCTCCTTTTGCCCGGCGAAGTGCAACAACTCGACGTGGCATGGACTCAACAAGTCGTTGGAAGTCTTCTGCAGGAATATTGAGCCATGCTGTCTCGATAGACGTCCATAATTGTGAAAGCGTTGATGGGGCAGGATTTTGGGCACGAACAGACCTCTCGATGGTGTCCCATAAATGCTCAATGGGATTCATGTCGGGCGATCTAGGTGGCCAAATCATTCGTTGGAATTGTCCAGAATTTTCTTCAAACCAATTGCGAACAGTTGTGGCCCGGTGACATGGCGCATTGTCATCCATAAAAATCCCATCGTTGTTTGGGTACATGAAGTCCATGAATGGCTGCAAGTGATCTCCAAGTAGCTGCACATAAGCATTTCCAGTCAATGTTCGGTCCAGTCGCACTAGAGGACCAAGTCCATGCCATGAAAAAACAGCCCACACCATTACGGAGCCACCACCAGCTTGAACAGTGCCTTGCTGACAGTTTGGGTCCATGGCTTCGTGGGGTCTGCGCCACACTCGAACCCTACCATCGGCTCTTACCAGCTGAAATCGTGACTCATCGGACCAGGCCACGGTTTTCCATTCATCTAGGGACCAACCGATATGCTCACGTGCCCACGAGAGTCGCTGCAAGCGATGTCGTTCTGTCAGTAAAGGCACTCGAGTCGGTATTCTGCTGGAATAGCCCAAGAAATCCAAATTTCTCCGCACAGTTCTAGCTGACACGTCCATTGTACGTCCCACATTGATTTCTACGGTGATTTGACGCAGTGTTGCTTGTCTGTTAGAATTTACGACTCTTTGCAGACGTCGCCGGTCTCGATCTTTAAGTGCAGGCGGTCGACCACTGCGCTGTCCATGGTGGGATGTTATGCCTGAAATTTCATACTCTCGGCACACTCTTGACACAGTGGATCTGGGAATGTTGAATTCTCTAACGATTTCCGAAATGGCATGACCCATGCGTCTAGCTCCAACTAACATTCCGCGTTCAAAGTCTGTTAATTCACGTCGTGCGGTCATCATCACGTTAAAACCTCTTCACATGAATAACTTGAACAGAAATGAAAGCTCTGTAAAAGCACTGCGCATTTATACCTGTTCTATGCGATGCTACTGCCATCTGAAAATTTGCATATTGCTATCCCATGACTTTTGTCACTTCAGTGTATAACAACCCCCCTCCCCCCGCCCCCAACAAATGACGTCTGGTCATGGGGAATTATTGCTGGAAAATGCTGCTCTAAAGCTCAGGAGTATCTGCTAAGCAACTCAAGCTGTAGAACAGCATGACTTTATTTTCTTATATCAGAAAATAAACGGAATAAGTATTGATGAATGTCACCTGTCACACCCTACCTGTAAATCATATGGCACGCATTACAATGTTTCTTACGTCACGTAGACACATCACGTGTGACATTTCTTATCAGCAATGCTCTTGTAAGTACGATAAAAAAAAACACGTAATTCTCAGAAAAGATATGTGTCGTCTGCTGGTGTTGATTCCAAAGTTATTCCTTTAATCTACCATTCCAATTCCTTCTGCTTGTCTTTATCGGTGGAATTTCCCTGCGAAAATTGTAAGTTATTGTTATGTTGTCTCCTAAAATGTAAGGTAAAAGAAAATGATGCATTTTTCCGTTCTGAAGCTATACCATACGTTTTTCGAGTATGAATTTGGATGCAGTTTTGAGGAGGGGGGGGAGAGATCTAAGCACGCATTATAAGAACTAGAAAAACAAATTAATCATTAGGAAAACAATTTTAGATTTTGCCGGAGTTTCGGCATTGCCCGAATTTCGATCATGTCTGTATTCTGGACACTCGGGATTTTATGGAGTCTGGATTTTCGAGATTTTGACCCTGTCTGGAGTCTGGCTTGTCGGGCTTTTAACCCGATCGGGATTCTGGCTTGTTGACATTTCGGCTGCCGGTATTACAACCCTAAACACGAACTGCCCAATTTAGACCATTTCTAAGAGTTCAGAAATATTCAAAAAGTCCGGAAACAAGTGGGAATATTCAAAAGAGCTCTTCACGGAGAATCCGATAAATTGAAGCAAATGCTGAGGGAATAGGGGAGATCTTTACGCTAGCGCATTCAAAAACACACGGTTATACCCTCTTTATGCCACATTCGTAAAATATGGCACATCAAATACTTGCTCGGCATATCGCGATGAAAGTGTGTTGCCTTCTGCCTGTCCTCCATGAACAGGATGTCACCGCATAGATTTTTTTTTTTTTAACTACCCAAAGTTTAAGGGCCCTGCTCCACATTGACGTAAAGCAGAAAAATAAAGCAGAAACGCAAAATGGATTAAATGCTGTTCTTATGGAAAGTACCCGGACTTTCGGTTTCTGCCTTCGGTTTCGGTCGCGTTTTCCGCTGATGTGGAGCAGGGCCCTAAATCTGTTTTTTGTGCATGGTTTTTTTCTTTCTATCATGGTACGTACATGGAGTACTGTCCATCCGTGAAAGCCGAACCTGGCACTCGCGAACAGCTCCACCTTAGGGTAGATGGGTTGTGGGTGATAACTTTCCAAGTTTTCAATTCAAAACTTGCATTTGCTATATCCTTTTGACACATTCAACTAAACTATCTATTTGAAATTAGCATCGCTCCACGTTGTTTGATACGGCTCAAAATGCTTTTTATTATTCTTCCCCTTATTTTTATCTTACCTAACACCCCTGTTTTGGTAAGATCAGAGAAGACCTGACGCATGTGTAAATGTGCGTAAGGTTTTACCTAAGAAGATCAGAAAGTATCTAACCTTTTCTCTGGTTCTTAGAAAATTTGGGAATGACTCACATTGAATAAAGAGCTAAAAACAAAAGAACCATCTACAAAAGAATCGGAAAAGTCGCTCTAAAGAAACAAGCTTCAACCTTGAATTTAAAAACCAAATTTTACTCGTCCTCCATCTTCTGTTGAGGCTGATTCTAATGAAAAAAAAATCCATAAATGTAATCTGTGGTGTTATAAAGAAACATTCAGAAATAATACATTCGGCGATACGGGAACGTCGTACTAAGGGGTCTTCCCAAAATGATAATTACTCTTTGAGGAGTAGTGGTGGGCGGAGGGGGGGCGGGGTGAAGTGTGGTTTGTATGACAACATGGTAGTTTGTATGACAAAGAAGATGGAAGGGGTAACAAAACGTGTGACAACGCACGTTTTAACAGCAATAAATTTATGAAAAGTAGCTTACCATGAGACGAGGGAAGAAATGTGATAATTTGACAAGGGGGAGGGGTTGAGGATGGATTCAAAAATTTTAAAAAAAAGTGACATTTTTGGACAGTCTGTAATACGATAAGCGTAAACGCACAAAAAATGTTTTCCATTTTTCAATAAACTGCTGAATTAATTGATTATGAAATTGTTGATTTTGCTATTTTGCAGGTCCCTAAGATGTCGCTGATCCCATATTTGGCAGTGTGTCTATTCGCTGCCACATGGTTTTCCGCCGCCTCAGCAGAAGTACACAGTCCTCATCATATGGTCGATGACTCCACCCACCGTCACATGATGATGCCCATGGATCATGATGGCCATGACATGGACATGGACGATGACATGAATATGGACATGGGATCAAATATGTCACATCACATGATGGTAAGTCTTCGTCAAATGGGGTATTACAGCAAGTGCGGAACCAGAAATGTTCCAAGGGAAGGATGATTGATTTTTTTTTTTTTGTACTTGTCTCCCGCCCCCTCCTTTTTTTGCCACATATCCTGGTTAACACATGTTTATTACAAATGTTTCGGTCTTCAATTTCGAAAAAATTCCAAATCAGAGCCCCGAATCCCAACTATTTCACATCGAAGATCATCGAAGTATCATCGAAGATCATCCAAAATCGCACTTTTTGAACTTCAAAGGGGAAAAACTGCTGGAGAAGAGTCCCTCAAGGGAGGGGCGATCGCCTCCATCGCCCCTCCCTTGTGCCCGTCCTTGCATTACAGAGTCCTCCTACTCTTGTCTCTCTACACACCTACTCTTGTAGATCTCTTTGGGGGTTAGAAATTTTTGTATTTCAGACGGAATTTAGGCATTTTAGACATAGCTATTTTAACATCAAAATATGTTTTTAAGACTCAAAGGCTCCTGCACTGCACATCCTTTGCTAGAAATTCAGCCCTGTCGAAAGACGCTATGACCAAATAAATATTCATTATCTTTTCTTCTCCTTTTCTCCTTCTCTGTGTTTATTAGTGTGAATTATTTGTTGAAACAAAAGCAATGTTTATTTTGAGTGATCTTAATTTTTTTTCAAAAGTATAAAAACCCCTTTACCCTCTAACTTTGGGGCATTCTATACCCCTTCATCACTCTTCGTTACCTCTCACTCTTCTAAGAATTAAAAAAAAATTAATAATAATAATAACACGGGTATATGTATCACAGTGAAAAAAACGCACATACTGAGGAAGAATTAAATTGCCACGGTCATGAAGTTGTCCGGACTACAAAATTTCCCCCATATGTAAAATTGCTTTGGGTCCATTTAAGTCTAAATCCTGAAAAAAAAAAAGACACCACTATGTCAAACCCGATTAAAGTAGCCAATGGTTTTATTTTTTTACTTTAGGAAGAACCTGTTCAATCAAATCGCGATTTCTTACTGAATCTTTGAGTACTGAAGTAGCCTGCTTTAGAATGGAAGCAGTTAGGTGTTAATTTTATTCATAGTAAGAACTACTTAAATGGATCTATTGAAAAACGCACAATATTTAATGAAAAATTTAATACAACCATTTTAAAATGGAATCATAAAGTAAAAATTCTCGATGAGACAGTAAACTCTCGGTTTTCCGCGAGGGTCTCGGGAAAGAAGAAAAAACACAACTGATTTTTTCGAAAAAGCACGAATTAAATTTTATTTTTTCTAAACATTTCTTACCCAAGAGAGCGGTGTACTTCATCCAATAAATTGTTACCTTTGCGTTATCGTAAGTACCACTTCTTTATAGATTTTACATGCTTGAGAACCTCAAATACAAATGATTTTGTATGCTGTACCTATCGTCAGTGTTTGTACATATCACGTTTTAAGTGTAATGCAATTATTTTTAGGCAAACGACACTTTTTATCATCTTTACCCTTTATTTTATGCTTTTTTTTCGGATTATACGCGCTACCCGTGCCACCCAATTCCGCGGATAATCGGGAGTGTACTGTACTTTTATTCCCCGTGAATTCAAGTTGCATTTATTCCATAGCATAAATCAACCAAAGAAAGAACATCAGATGAACTGCTAAACTATCGGGTTGAAATGCGACCCCTTTTCGTCCAGAATGAAATTGTATTAAAAATGCAGTTCATAAAATTTTCGTCTTTTTTAAAGATTGTCACGATTTTTCTTGAATTTATATAATATTCTTACCTTTTGTGCTTGAAATGATTAGAGCTTTCTTAATTAAATGATCATTATGTTACAGATGTACTTTCACTTCTCCGTCCATGAAACGATTTTATTTAAAGCGTGGGAAGTAACAACAGCAGGTGGTAAGTACAGACTGTGAAAGATATGTTGAATAAACTTAAGTTTCATTGCTTAAACTGGAGATTTGGTACCAGATAATTTGACTTTAATGACCTTATATGCATTAGTATCATTAGCGTAGCTAGAGATCTCTCCGGTGGGTTTCTCTGTTTAGTCAGAACGTGTATTATGTATGCCCTTTTTTTGCCACAATTCCAAGGATTGGCAATATAGCCAATTATAATTGGCCTCAATTAGCTAAAATAAGGAAATCGTAAATTTGTCTGGCGAAAGTCTGAAAAATTTAATATAGCGTTTACATATAGCAATTTTATTTGATATAGCCACCATGTCGGTTGATACGGGGAGTATAATTGTAAAAATAATCAACATATTTAAAATAAACGCTAAAAACCTAAATTCGTTTTATCGTCCAGTTTGTTGGCTACAATAACATGATATTTGCCTCCAGCTCGGTCATTGGCTATTCCTGACTGAGGAGTCCAGAATTAGGACGAAACTGCAGTCTCAGGATGATGTCAATACCGATCTCTGGGTATATTTGCTTTAGTTCTGCTAAAGTCCTGGCTTATGGGTCGGTAACTCATTGCATATATTTATTTTAGATTGTTGGTCAGTAAGTAAAGAGGTTAAGTAGTAAAAATAGAGAAAAGAAAAACCTTCCCAAAATAAATCAGGAACATGTGAATAGAATAGAAGTTTGTAAGGACTATCCCTAAAAAATCCCCATTTGAATAAGGTTACCAATTCTTAAATAGATTTCATTTCCCTGAAAAATTTCGATCCCCTCCAGATTGCTCCCGGCGCTTCGCAGGCTATCTCGAATATTGCATCGTTCCTCAGCGGAGTAAGAAATAGAGGTCACGTGACGCATGTACCTCATGCGAAGGTTAAGTGAAATACTGCCGTGAGAAGGTAAAAGGCAGTAACTTCAAAAATTTTATTTAATTTTTTCCATTTTTGTCTTCCGTTGTGCTTCAGTTTCATTGTACAAATTTGCTTATTCAGTTTCTGTCTAAAATAAAGCTCAAAAAATCGTCAAGCTTCAGCATTTCCCTATTGTTAGATGGAATCAAAAACGCGTGTTTTCAAATGTCTTAAAAGCTCACTTCTGCAGATACTGCCCTTTATCTTCCCACGACATTCTTCCTCATTCAAATTCAGCTTCTAAAAAGCTCCGTTAGAATAAGAGCACCAGTATCTAAAAATCCCCATCGGAAGGAAGACAATAGTTCCTAAATAACGTCAATGGTATCCTTAAAAATTCCAAACAGCTATCTCGATTTCAACTGTTTTTATGCAAGTTGGCGCACTACCACTCGCTGGTCGTAGAACGCAAAATATCTTGCGACCATGTTTCCAGGCCCTGACTAAATTATAGGTCAAATGAGTCCAGAACAGGGGTTCCCAAAGGTTAAGAACCGCCATTTCTTTCTAAAATTACATTATATAAAATAAAATGTGCGCAATTTAGGCTTTAACCACAAAGTTACTTAAAACAAAATAGCTGTTGAAATGTTTTTGTTACTTTTTCTTTAATTTCTCTATTATTTATTGTTTAAAATAAACATTTAGAATATTTGCATAGCATTTAAAAAAAAAAAAAGAATTAGATTAAAACTATAGTGCAGTTTGTAGAAAGAAATTAAATTTTACATTTAAATAACAATCGTTTGCAGGGCACTATTAGTTGTATTCACGTAACTAATATTTGCCATTTTCAATTTTAACATTTAAAGAGAAAACTATTGAAATTAGAGGTTGAAACACAAATAAATTGCATATTGAAGAAACAAAGATGAGTGTTAATGTAAATGGGTGTTTATAAGTTCATATAATGCATACTAAAACACAAGATTTTTTTTAAATATTGTATTATGGGAATGATGTTGTGTTTCAAATGAAGAGAAGTAACGGTTTTGAACGCTAGACCCTCTATGTGTTTCGGGCCCTGCATGTTTCTTAGGCGATTTTATTCTACAGCTTGGTTTACCTGCATAAACATTGTCGTAGCAGGAAAACGAGTTTTACAGAGTTATTTTTTAGCCTACTTTCCCGTGAAAAATAAAAGAAAGACGAAAAAAGTATTAAAAGTGGTTTAATGCATCCAAAAAATATCGCCAAGTCCGAAAAAAAAAAAAAAGTCAAAAAGAAACAAAAAAGAAAAATTAATATTGAAAATTAAAAATTGGAAAGTGGGGTATTGAGATGGGGAATGTGTGTGTGTGTCGGTCGGTCGGTCGGTCTCTCTGCAACCCCGCCCCCTAATAACTTTTGAATGAACATTCCGATTTGAACGAACTTTTTTTTTTTTTTTTGAAAGATCTCGCCGAGTACAGCTCATTCCCATATTTGATTTTTCGATTTGAACAATTTTTGGTTCAACTTTGAACGTTCAAATAACCTGTCCCGCTATACTAACTTTTTAGTGAACAGTCCGATTTGAACAAACTTTTTTTTGTTGGAAAGATCTTATCAAGAATACTTCATTCCCATATTTACATTTCCGATTTGAACAATTTTTCGTTCAACATTGAACCGTTCAAACAAGCTCTCACTCCTGATAACTTTTGAGTGAACAGTCCGATTTAAACAAACTTTTTTTTGTTCGAAAGATATCGGCAAGGATACTTCATTACCGTATTTAAATTTTCAAATTGAACATTTTTTCGTTCAACATTGAACCGTTCAAACAACCTTTCCCCACCTAATAACTTTTAAGTGAACCGTCCGAATTGAATAAACTTTTTTTTGTTCGAAAGATCTCGGAGAGACTCACTCCCATATTTCACTTTTAAATTTGTACCATTTTTCGTTCAATGATGAACCGTTCAAAAAAAAATTTAACATGAGCGCCTACGGGGAAATTTAAATTGAATGTTGATTCTGAACTTTAAGGCGGATTTCCTTCAAACTAAGGCAGGAATTCAAGTGAAACAGGCGATCGCAAATTGCAATCGCTACTGGGAATGAATTACATTAGAACGTTTCTTGATAAAAACATCGTGACGTCAGCGTGACGTTTGCCTATGAAAAACGAGCTATATAAAACGTCACAGCCTACTTGGCGAATACGAGGAGATCGCTGACTGCTTGTGAGCTCTTATTGGCTCCACCCGTAGTGACGTCAGTGCGATTAGCATTTATAGCGATTGCAACTTATCCAAATTTGGTAATTTGCGATTGCAATGAGGAGTTGCGATAGTCCGTGTTTCACTTGAATTCCTGCCTAAGTCTAATTCGGCTCGTGACTCTCAAACTTCAAAGTGCTGCGTTTTTTTGCACTTGCCGCCAAGACCGTGCCCAGAAAATATTTCTTAGGGGTATCTCGTACTGTAGGTGTGTGTCAAAGCAAGTATATAAGGGGGTTGGTTTTTTTTCTGTGGAGTACGATTTCATATAATTTCGCAGGGGGTTCGAACCGATAAAGCGCCCCTGGGCACGGTCTTGATGCTAGTTATTTCCTTAGGGCACCTTTTCCTTTTGTCACATATGACGATGAGATGCTGAATATTGCAATAAAGGCTCGAAAATAAATATAGGAACGGGACATTCTTTTAAAAACTGGAGCCATAAGGCACTATTTAGTCAATGAGAGAGGAAAATAGCACATTTTTTTTAAATTTAAATATAAATAGCCACTATCATTTGCTTTCAAAATTAACTCGTCAAATCTCACCTGTTGAACACTACCGTGCTAAGCACCAAAGTCGTATCTGCACTTTTTAACAAAATTGAGTTATCGCCATCAGATGGCTCTTTGTGACGTATTTCACCTAAATACAAAATTCTATAGTCATTTGAGAACGGAAAATATATTTTTTTAAATTCTGAAAAAGTTTCATCTGAATCAAATACATGGTGGCGCAAAACTTTAAAGGAGTTATATCTCATTTTGAGCTTGACTGGCAGATACCACTTTCGCGCTTAGTACGGCAGCATAGCTCTCGCCCTATAGTTATACTTTGTTTATTACACAGGTATGGTAGCATCCGTCATCGGCGTTTTCCTCATTGGCATGCTTTATGAAGGTCTTAAATACTTTCGCGAATACTTGTTCAAGCAATATGTGTCCAACATCCAGTTCTCTACCGTCGCCATCACGGGAGAAAGCGGAAGAGTCACTCAAGTACACAAAGTTGAGAGGTGAGTAAAATATTTTGGTGGGAAATACTACACGTAACGCGCTTAAGAGAAATCCCATCGGCCTATCATCTATCCTATCACATGGTACTCATATTGTAAATTACACACCGACCACCTTGTTCATGCATACTGTCTGTCCATAAAGGCTCGCCTCGCCTAGCACTCGCGAACAGTTCCAATTAAAAAAGGGTAGATGGGTCGTGGGTGATAACTCTCCAAAGTTTTCAATTTGAAACTTGCATTTGGCTATATCCTTTTGACATATTCAACTGAACTATGTATTTGAAATTAGCATCGTTCCACGTTGCTTGATACGGTTCAAAATGGTTTTTATTATTCTTTCCTTATTGTTATCATACCCATACCCAACTATTTTGGTAAGATCAGGCATGCGTAAATGCGCGGAAGGTTTTACCTAAGAAGATCAGTCAGTATTTAACAGTGATCTTCGGCTGGAAGTAGTCTGACTCTAATAATTTAACTTCAGATCGGCTGAGGTGTAAAGATCGTTATTTGTTAAAATTTGGTGAAGAAAGGCGGTTTGCGTTTCCGATAACGATTATTGCAGATGCGCCAATTTAAGAATTTCTCCTCTTTCAACCTAAACATAAATGAGCTTGTCCAAGGTCAAGCATTTTACCACAGCCAGTTACATATAATCGTTTTCAGGGAGCTTGGCGACTAGTTTACTTCCTAAATTAGTGAAAACAGAAGCAGTTCATTTACCATGCTGCCATGTTTGCTCCTCATTTTTCATTTTAATGATTGTATTTTGCAAGCGAATTATTTCAATTCTAATAGAGTTTTTCATGTTATTGAATAGCCCTGCCGTTTTATTATTTAGTTCATTATTTTAGTTAATAATGCCTTATTTAATCATTTGGCGGACTAGTTTTTCTTTTAATGGAACTTATAATCATTGTCTACAGAAGCATAACCTGGATCTTGGACTGCTATCTTCTCGTTCAAGGTTACAATATTTTCCCTTCTATTGCTAATAAGTCTCAATTGAAATCTTTAAAAAGCTTATTACTTTTAGTGAAATTGAGGATTTGGCAGCTCTACCAGAAATTTTCTGACATTACAATTTTAAAAATGCATATTTTTTATGTTATGTGTGATAACGATTGAGGAAATAGGAGGGGAGGGGGAATCCTCCTGAAATTATTTATGGAACTAACATCAACTTCAAACTATATATTACGCCATCAAAAGTAAAATGGGGTGGCTCTTCTCTGAAAATTTTTCTAAATCGAAGTCATAAAACCGAGCTTTCGGCTGTTTGCTGAAAATAGGAGAAAAGGGGCAAAAGGGGTGTTCCGAGTTGCCCCTCGAAATCTTTTCCAAAGCAGAACAGTTTTTAAAAATTTCTCTAATTTAGGGCTGAAATAAGCATTTTTAGCCTCATTTTCGGCTCATTAAGAGTCATGACCCTCCTTTTACTAGCTTTAGACAAGCAGATTATATACCCCAGCTCTGATTAGTCTATTACTTTGTACCATGTCTGAGCCTTTGAAGTTAAAAGTTAAGGTTTGGTCATCAGTATTTGCAGTTTAAAATTTAGGAAGTTAATCAGGTTTTACTTTTACTAAATACCACTTCAAAAATATTATCTTTTTTAGTTGTAATGTTTCTGGAAATTTAATGTTCAAAATATTTTTTCAATTTTTTTGCAGGCATCGAATGCTAAGCTTGGCGCATGCATTACAGACTGCATTACATGTTGTCCAAATAATAGTAAGCTACTTTCTCATGCTAATATTTATGACTTACAACGTCTGGTTATGTCTTGGAGTTGTATTTGGTGCAGGCGTTGGTTATTTTATCTTCGGATGGAAAAAAGCGTCAGTGGTTGACATTACGGAACATTGCCATTAGTGTACAATGACTTTGGACTACGTAAACTTTTTAAAAAAGACATTACTGCATGACCAATGTTTGGAAAAACGCAACTGGGTGTGGAGAATTTAAATGATTAAGACAAGGTATGATTTTTGCCAATACAAGTTCCTACCGCTCCTCGAGTGGAATAGCAATGATTTTTATACCAAAACATTTTTAAAGCATTCTAAAATATATTTATTTCTAGTCCATGTTAAAATGTTTTTTAATGTAAAATAGCCGAGAAGCAAAGGATTTTTTAAATATTTTTATTTGACATTTTAAGAATTGGAAAATTCTCTTATGGACCCTCTGTGAGATATTACAGAGTGATACTTGAAAAATAAAGGAGTTTGAGGAGAAGCAAAGATGAGGATATTTTTTAAATCTGCAAGAGGAGTAAAATAAGTTGAAACATTTTTAGAGAAGTGTGTAAGTAGAAGAATAGATTCTACATTATATTATGTCTCATAATGTAGTGAACTTTCAAGAAAGCAAACATACTTTCAAGAAAGCAACAAGTATACAGTGCCACAATCTCAATTCCAGTGAATAGTCAAGTATTAAGCATCTGTCAATTTAGATATTCAAAGCAATTCGCTTTGATTCAAACACAATTCTATGAATTTTATTTCCCGATTTCAAATCAAACAATGAAACATTTACAATTATTAATTAAAAATTATGAGCTTTATGTCTTTACTTTCAATAATGTTTCTAAATGCAGAAAAATGGATTTTAATTTAAAACAATGTCATACCTTTATATTTAAAAATAAAAGGCTATAGCTGTACATTTTTGCTACAAAGACAAAACTTTTTTGGAAATGTGATTAATAGCAGTGTAGAAGAATCTATGAAGTTTTGATCTTTATGACAATTGTACATATGACTTGTATAAAATGTTTGTAAATTTTATGAATTAGTATATATTTAATGTTTTTATATAATCAATGTAAATAAATTTATATTTTCCCTTATGTTGCATTTCCATTGAGAGTAATGTTTCCTATTGGAAGTTTTTTTTTTTTCTTTTTCCAAAAAGGGGAATAGAGTATCCATTTAGTTTCTGCCATATTTCAAAAAAGGAAAGAAAGAAACATTAAAACAAAGTTCAATACTTATTCTAGACTCAAAAGTTAAAGACTTTTAAGATGCTCACTTACCAGTAGCATGTAGTGTGCTGTCATCGTGGTTGTTGAATAAATTTTTAGCATGAAGTCGTTAGACTAACAGCATTGACAAATGAAATTGGAGAAGTAATATTGAGCCAGGATCACTTGAATGAAAGAAAACTCCTTACAGGGTATCAAATACATTTAGATTTTTCAAATCCATGACTTCTGCTGGTAACTTCCTATGAGTCATAGGATGCAACGCTTTCAGAAAAAAAAATATACAATTTTTACAAGAAATGTCTGAATTAGCGATTTGTGGGGAAAAGTTGTTACCATCTTTGCACATATGCTTCAGAAAATTCAAATCAAAACAAAATGTGATACAAACTGAGCTCTTATTATCACTAAAAGCAATTAATACAGTTGCCTTAATCCACAAAAGAATAGTTCTTCATATTCTATTGCCATTCTAAATCTCCTTACTAACTTTTTGCACAAAACATTACATTACTTAGACATAAACACTAATGAAAACTGCTAATAATTTTTACCAGCTTCAATTGACTTGTATGCTAATGGATTAAAACTTTCGGGTCAGTGTAGCAAAATTACCAGTGTGTCAGTCTTCAATTACATAATATAAAATAGAAAAAGGGTTAAAATAATACAGTAACCCCTCGTTATATCGCGCTTTTCGGGGAACAAGAAAAAAGCGCGATATATCCGAAAGCGCGATATAACCGAGGTCATTAAAAACCGTTTTCTGTCCAGCATGCAAGTAAATTATACTGCACATACAGAAAAATCGTTTACGACATTAATTTTTTTCATCAGTCAAAAAATCTCGATTTTGATTCAGGCTTAAAAAATGTATAAGAATATTAATTTTTTGGTCTAGAATCAAAATGTAATAAAAATAATTAAGAACATTTTTTTTTTTTTTTCAGTCAAAAGTAACAAAAAAAATATAACTTACTGCAGTTGTTGTTACAATGTGCAGGTCTTAAAAAATATGTATACAGACATAAAATTAACCTATTGTTTTGGTGAAATAAGAATCCAAAGTCGTTTGTCAGGATGTTTGGGTGACAGGAATTTGCTGCTTCTTTTCAGCGAATTCAGAAGAATAGAAGAACCTTCGTTTTGTTCATTGATGATAAAATAAATGAGAAAGAGACTTTTTCTGAGCACTTTACATATTTTCTCAAAAATGGTTTCGAACTAAAAGTTTTTTTTTTTGGGGGGGGGGGGAGAGACAAAAGAAAAGAGCGATATATCCGAATGAGCGATATAACGAGGCGCGATATAACAAGGGGCTACTGTAGTAAGTACAAAATTATCGATATCTACAAAGTAGAACCACACAGAGAACAAAACGAGCAAATGTTATAGAAGCAGATGCAATTGAATTTCATAAGTTTTGCACAACTTTTTCAATGAATCGGTGAAAATTCGTACTTAGGTACGTTCTGGAATTCAAAATCCATGACTAATTATCGGTTTCTATGATTTTTGAGCATTTTATGTTGAAAACCATGACTTTTTTTTCATGTAAATTTCAGCCATGGTCAAATCTAATTTTCTAAAAGCATGGATACCTTGTATGCACTACAGCACATACTAGTGAACCAGTGATGTAGTCAAGGGTGCACGGCCAGGGGAAGGAATCCCCATTTTAATCAAGCATCCTTCATGTTTTATTTTTTTTTAGTCTTCTTGATTAACTGACTCTTTTTACACATGGAAGAACTCCTCCACCGTTTTTTACACAACTGCACAGGATCACTGCTACTGTGATTGTTTCACTGTTTGACTGTTAAGTCTAATATAATGAGACAAATCAGAAGAGAAGAACCATAGCAGAAAATAGGCTAGACAGCTCAGATACAAATAAAAAGAGGACATATGTCTTGTTACAGAGCATAAGACATGTCCAGTAAAGGACCGTTAATTTGAATGGGGAATTTCAATTTCCCGGGCATTGATTGGAATAATTTTTACCCCAATAATAGTAGTGAAGAGGAATTTCTGAAAGTAATTGGTGACTGCTTTTTAGATCAAGTTGTATCACAGGGAACACCACAAAAGGCTATTTTGGATCTAGTTTTCTGCAACGTTGTAGGTTCTCTTCAAGCATTATGTGTAGGGGAGCATATTGGAGATAGTGACCATAACAATATTAGGTTTGGAATTAGGTTTGATGTGTACAAAGATAAAAATTTCAGGTTTGTGCCTAATTTCAGAAACACTGATTTTATCGCACTGAGGCAGAGTTTGAAAACAGTTTTTCCATTAGGACTGGACTACAGCGATGTAAATCTACAGTGGACAGAGTTTAAGGAAAAACTAGCAAAAACAGTTGGAGATCACGTTCCTTTTAGGAGAAAAGGGGTTAATACTAAAATTTGACCCATGTGGTTCACCAGGGAAACTAAGGATGCTTTAAACCGCAAGCAAGCTGCTTTTCTTTGGTTCACAGAAACTGGTCACTGCACAGATAGGCTGCAGTATTGTGAGGCAAGGCGTAGTTTTAAGTATTTGCTACGTATTCAGAAAAGTGAATTGGAACAAAGGCTAGCAAATAACATTGACAGAAATCCAAAGGGGTTTTTTGCTTACGCTAATTCTGGGAAAGTTAGAAATAGGCAAATTGGGCCACTGATTGATGAGCATGGAAATTTAATTCAGAATGATAGGGATACTGCTAATGTTCTAAACGACTTTTTTTCAAGTGTTTTTAACGATAACTGTATCTCAACAGTTGACACAAGCTACTCTACAGCTTGAGGATTTTGTTTTTTCTAGGGAGGACGTTTTACTTCATTTGAAAAAAATTAAAACAACTAAAGCTCCGGGACCAGATCATATTTATCCAAAAATTCTAGTTGAATGTGCAGAGGAATTAGTAGATACTATTGCAAAAATATTCAATGCTTCGTATAACTCAAGGACAGTGCCAGAGGACTGGAAACTGGCTAACATTACGCCACTCTTCAAGAAAGGGTCTAGAGGTAATGCAGGAAATTATAGACCTGTCAGTCTTACTTTGGCAGTTTGCAAAATTTTTGAAACGTTATTTAAAATTAAGAGTATGAATTTCTTAAAAAATAATGGTCTGTTGACTAGTTTGCAGTATGGTTTCAGGAAAGGTAAATAGTGTGCTACTAATTTATTACATTTTTATGACAAGGTCACCATGGTTTTAGATAACAAAGTGTGTAGATGTTGTTTACATTGATTTTTAAAAAGCTTTTGATAAGGTACGGCATGTTATACTACTCAGTAAGACGTCAAAGTTATGAGGGTTGTAGAAAATGATGAACAAGTAAATCAGCTGCAAGAGGATTTGGATCATATTACTAAGTGGGCAGAACAAGTGGGGCATGGCAGTAAATGTTGGGAAATGTCAAATGCTGCATTTAGGTCATGGAAATAAGCATACAAGCTATTATTTACAGGGTTTAGTCATTAGTAAGGCAGAGAATGTTATGGATCTAGGTGTCTTTATAAATCAAGACTTCAAGTTTAGTCAACAGTGCAGCATAGCTAGTAACAAAGCCAATAGGATTCTTTGGTTTATAAATAGATCTATTTCAAACAAATCTAAGAAGGTTCTGCCTTTATATGGAAGTTTGGTAAGACCTCATTTAGAGTATGCTGTTCAGTTTTGGTCTCCTTATCTTAAGAAAGATATTAATTTATTGGAAAGGGTACAAAGGAGGGCTACAAGGTTAGTGAATGGATTTTCTAATTTAGACTATGATTCCAGACTTAGAATGCTTAACATGTATAGTCTTGAGCAGAGAACCAGAGGGGACATGATTCAGTTGTTTAAATTTATCAAAATGAAAGATGTTATAGGGTTAAATTTTTGCACGGAAAGCAGGACAAGGTGTCATTGTTTTAAGCTGCTTAAATCTCAGGCTAATTTGGAAATTCACAAAAATTACAATTTTAGCAGGGTAGTGGAAACTTGGCATAGTTTACCAGAAGAGGTGGTAAGGAGCAAGGGAGTAGATAGTTTTAAGAGGGCCATTGATCTTCATTGGGGTCTATAATTTGACTAGGACCAGCCCAGTTGGGCCCAGAGCCTGTTGCTGGTGGTCGCATTTGTATTTGTATAATATATGCTTGTTTATAATATTCTCTCTCTCTCTCTCTCTTTTTGTTTAGCTTAAATAAATAAAAACGTACACATAGGATTAAAAATTCCTATTTTTATTGGTAAAAATTGAACAAACATTTTAAATACATTAGAACACAAACATTTAAAGAGGAACAACATAAAAAAAGTTTTCTTAAACTAAGATGAAGTTTGCATTAGGAAATTTTTTAAAAGCAATTGAAAATATTATACATTACTCTTAAAAATGATTAAAAATAAGATAAATATCCAATATTTCAATCCGAAATTTTCACAAAAGATCATGGCACATAACACTGAAGATTTTTTCCCTAAATGCAATACTAAAAAAAAGAACAAGAAAGAAAGGAGGGAAAAATTTAATAAATATCACATACATAAAAGAATTTCTGAACCATAAATATTATACGAGATTCAAAAAAAAAAAACTTGTTAAAAAGAGTATAATTTTTTATGATACAAATAAATTTTAAATGTTTCAGAAAAGTGAAATTTAATGTTTAAAATGGGAGCATGTAAATTTTTTCGTAGCCCAATATTTACAAAATTGTTTTTTACAGTGCAATATATTTTTTGCTACATCTAATGCAGTATGGAAGGAATGAGGCAAAATTTTCAGCATCTGTGACCAATGATTTGAAAATGAATAAATGGTGGAAGATATAAGACACATGACATTAATGCAGTGAAGCAGAAGCACCTCTAGATATATTTCAATGTTTGAATATCAAAGAAACTTAGTTTTGAATATTTCTCAAGGAGAGAAACATTCAAAGCATCAATTATCTACTCAGCGAAATTTGTACATTTTTTCTCTTTGAAGTACGAAAAATACTGAATCCACCAGTTTTAAATATAATTCATTGAAAATATTTTTCTCTGAAGCTTTCATTTAACACTAATATGTATACACTAAAGCATCTAAAAATATCTATAAATATCTGACAATAAAAATCATAAAATTGACTTCATTCAAATAAAACTGATAAATAATTCACAGAAGTCTCCATATTTTGAGGAACAAAACATTTGGGCAGATGATTTACAGCTTGGCTAATGAACAAACTACATACAAACATGCGTTGATCACAAAATATTTTTACATTGTTCTGAAAAAGTCATTTGAACTCAAAGTCGAATTTGTCCTTTACAAATCTTTGAATATGACTCTACATTTAATGGAACATAGGCACCTAACTTCTTATCCAAGAAATATAATGGGTCAGAGACTACAGACGGATCAAAGCCTTCCTTCTGAAGATCAACTTTCTTCAATTTAAATGTACCTGAAAATAAAACATATTGCTTTAAAATGTATCTAAATATGAAAGAATATATCAGGGATAATTATGGGCTCATCAGAAGAAATTTTTTAACCAACTTTTTTTTGCCCTTTCCCGGATTAAAATTTTAAAATTATGGAAAAAATATAATAAATGAGTACAGTTAAACCTGTCTATCTCGAATTTTACGAGACAGAAGAAAAATTCCAGATACAGAGGTTGTGATAAAATTTACGAAAAAAAGCAAATGGAACAAAGTAAAATATTTAATACATTGTTTTGCATTGATATTGCTGAATATTTTACTGTATGACATGCTATGAGCCCACTTTTTACTAAGTGTGATGACTATATCGGTAGCAAGTTTATGCATACCTTTAAGAACGAACATAGTCTTTGAATGATTGCGCAGAAGATAATTTCTGTTTCCAAGTTATACCATTGATAAAGGTGGCTGAAGATGAAATTCAAAAATGAGAGTCGTCAAAATTCGAGATATAGAGGTTTACGGGAAAAATCATTTGAGATAAATGAGAAAAAACATTGAATTTATGCTGTAAAAGCAGGTAAAGTGAAAATTTTCGACACAGAGAGGTTTTCGAGTTAAGCAGGTTTGAGATAAACAGGTTCGACTGTATACCAGAAGAGTTAACGAAACGAGAAAATGGCAAGAGGTTTTTAACAAAGTTTGTTGCTGCTTACAAACAACAAATATTGTTTATAATGATGCAAATTCATATCAGCCAACTACATTAATATCTTATTTTTATCACAGGAAAGAAATGAATGAATAAAATAAAAATGAGGGGAAGTACAGAATTCATTACAACTGAAATAATAGTATGGCAACTGATTTTTTGTATTTAACTTAAGTAAAAAAAAAGACACAAATTAACATTACATTTTTAGAACTCATAAAATAAAAAATACTAACCTTAAGCAGAACAATAAATAATGTTGACTAACCTCATGTTCTCAAAAGTAAATTAGCATACAATTCTAAACACATCAAATAAAACATGAAATATTTTTTCCTTTCATGACAAATATTTTAATATAAACTGCAACAAAAAAAAAAAAAAAAGAAAAGAAAAGAAAAAGTAAGAGAAGAAAATAAACTTTAAAGTAAAATAAACATATTTTATTTCATTCATTTGTTATCTAAGCATTAATTTTAGCAACTTCAAAAAAAAAAAAAAAAAATCCTTCTAGGACTTTCTGGGTTTTCCAACTTACCACGATTTCCCCTGTTTTTTAAGGTTTTCCTGTGGAATAGCAACCCTGATAATGATTTACTCTTCTATAAAGGCTAAAATTCAGGGTTGGAGGCGAATTTCTCAGATCACTCTTTAAAAGAAATCTTGATCTATATGTGATAGATCTCCAAATATTTTCATGAGTGTCAAAATTCTGCTTGTTTTGGTTTATGCATAAAGTTATTGATTTTTTTTTTTTTAATGTGGTGGAGGTGCATGTAGCAATTGCTATCGAAGATAAATTATATATATTGTTTCAGAAAAAAAAAAGACTATTTCTAATTAAACTATTTCATTGATAGCACCCAGAAGTAAATCAAACATTCTTTTTCACACTTTGTACGATAGCAGGAATGAAAATTTTCTCTTTTAAGGTTTCATTTTGTGCTGTTTTACTATTAACAATTTAGTTGGAGAAATTGATATTTCTGCATAGTATAAAATGAAGTCGCAAAAGTGTGTGTTTGAATGCACAAAACTCGCGAGTTACCAGGAAGATTTTGTTCAAAATTTCAGCATTTGTTCCTTCTCGCACCGGAAAGGTTTGGGCACTAGTTTAAAGAAAAAAAAAAAATCGATAAGCAGTTCTTTTCTTATTCCAATGCCAAAGGAATTTTCACGTAAATCGCCGAATATTTGGCTTAAAAATTACTAGCACATTTTAACGTTATATGTCATTGGAAAGACCAAATTTTCTGCGTTTAATGTAATTTGTTCTAATTATCTACCTTTACTTGATTTTAGGAACTACTTTCCTCATCAAAACCATCAATAAGAATTAAACTAATTGTTCGAAAGTTTTCTTTTCTACAACATAGCATAGAGCAATATTTTTAACCCAAATTTATCTCTACCTTTGGTCAAGGACCCATGCTTCTATCTCAAACAGAAAAAAAAAGTTACAGGTGTTTAAAATACAGTGTTGGAATTTGTCTTTTTCACACATTCAAGTTATTGTGTTGCCATGGCTACATCTTTTGAATTCAATGTGTTTTCTTATTTAATTTAAATTTTTTAAATGTATTTTATTTTATCGAGGCTATTTTGAAAGATTTTATAATGCAAGTAAATTACATTACCTTTTTTTTATTTTTTGCAAAGAGTTTTTTGATCAACACTTGTTGTCATTGTGTCAAGATTTTTTAAATTACTTTATGGAAGATGCTTGGAGCTTCGAAAAAATTTTGTGAGCACATTTTAATTATCGAATGAAAATCGTGCTTTTTATTATTGTCTTAGATTCTTTTTTTTTAAAGAACTAAACTAGTAAGGCATTGTTATAGCGTTTATCAATGTGTTAAGACATTTGACTGCAAATTATTTAGTTTTTCAATTAATGTCCAACATTATCAAAAAGCTTTTTTTTTTTAACCAAGCTTTTTTTAAATTAAGCTATGAATTTTAACAGTATTTTCCCCATTAATTTTTAATAAGTGTCTCAGCTGCTTGTCAATCCACAAGTTAAAATCTTTTGTGTCAGAAAAGGGGGTTCCTTGCTACCCCAAAACACCATATACACAATTTTCTCATAATATTTATGCTTTTTGAACATTGCCATTACAGAGAAACATTAAATGAACAGTAGCAGTTCTTCATTAATTACTCAATAATTTCACATGAGTTTTCATTAAAAAATATTTTTTTTTCCAATATTTACCCCCCCCCCTCCCCAATTACTATTTTCATAGAAGTTTTTTCTTTTTTCTTTTTTTTTCATTCTTTCCTCGATTTCAGATTTTGATTTTAAGCTTAATATTTGGAAAGTTTTCAAAGACAAAAGCTTTTGCGAAAAATATTGGTTTTTCAATTATTTTGAGATTATTTTCTGGCAGGAAATATGCAATCACTGAAATTGTTTTACCATACATTTTGGTAAAAAAATTTTTTAATAAGTGAAGAAGAAAATAATATTTAATTGGAAGCAATAATTTTTAATAGCTTCAAAAGGCCTAAATTTTTTTTCTGATAATTAACTATTTGTCTTTTTGTATTAAATGATTCCTGCAGCATTTTTAAGCCTGACCTTTAACAGAAAAAACCTAAATGATGTTAAAACTGGAAAAAAAAAGACAAAATTCTTACCAGTGGACTCTAACTTATCACGTATTCTTATAAATTGAGGGATGGCATAGGAAGGTAAAACTTTGGTCATCTCGTCTAACAAAAATTTCAAATCTACAATATTTTCTGGATCACATATTGCAGCCATTCCAGCTCTTCCTTCACAACCTAAAACAATATTCAGGAGATTTTATAAATCGAAAAAGCATGCATATATAGACAAATAAAACCTTTACATACATTCACACATTGTCATATCATGATTCAAAGCTACAAAGGAGCTAACAAACTGCATTTAGTCTTCTCTGATAAGCTTTAAAACATTGCAATGAATTTAATGATCTAACAACAATATAGGCTGAGTTTTTATAGGAAAAATTAGGTATCGCATACACTTTGCAAAATATACAAATGGTTTTCAGAAACAACCTACATAATATGATTAAAATAATATAACAAAACATTATTAAAGCAAAAATTTTCAAGAAAAGGCTTTCATGGAGCCCTTTCATCAGTGCTAAAAGTACTCAAATGTACAGCAAGAAATTATACTGGGTATATATGTTGTTTTGGGAAATACAAATACAATAGAGCCTCTTAGATATCCAAAACTCTAGTTAATCTGAACCGCATTGATTCTCAAAAATTATACAGTAAAGAGTTACCGCAAAAAATTTTAAAGTTATTTTATGTACTTAAGATTATTCCTTCTTTTAAATATAATTACTTCACTCTCTGAACTTTGTTTAGATATGCCCTAGACATGTTCCAAAATGTGCGACGCCCCAATACAGGCACATGTACAAGAATCAAGACATATTTTTTAAAACACCATTAACTAAAGAAATATTTTTAAGCAACTTCAACAAAGGAGGAGGTTAGACAATTTCTCGGAGAAATTCTTTTCTTTTTTTGTATGTTATAAGATTACTTGAAGATGCCTGAACCAATTTCAAAAATTCTTTTTTTGTTTGAAAGGGTTTCAGTTCCAATTGGTCCAATCGTCTCGTGGTCCGGGTTTGCGGGAACGTGCAGAAATCGATCGAAATAGAAATTGAGATCACAGTAATCGTAATAATGACCAATTTTGAGTGCAAGGCTTCTCTGGATTAATTCATTTTTATGGTATTTTGTCTTCATGTAATGCTGATAACATTGTTTTGAAATATCTACTTATATTAAAAACTGAGTATCTTTCTATGTCCTGCTTCTTTCTCATGAATGCCAATGAACTGAAAGTCGAACCAGGTAGCGATAGATTGGTGATTTTTCAGGCTTCATTAGTTTTAAATTGTATAAGTATACGATTTTAATTAACGAAGATATCAATGAATAAGTAGTCAAATTTAAAGTGATTTGTCCTAAATGATTAACTATGAAATCCATTAATACAAAACGTGGTTGATATGAAACAGAAATAATAATGATAATGAGAATTTTGAATGAAGGCTTAACTAAATCAAACATGAAACTCATTAGCAGGCCACGTACCGTAGTATGTCTTAAAACCTAATGAACCGCGAGAAACTAGTACTGTTTTGAAATATAAATTAGTTGAAAAGTCGTTAATATTTAAATGACTTTGATTAAACTGGTACACAAATACCAGAGAATAACAAGGATTAGTTTTTAGGGTCAATCGTTTAAAAGTTTAGACGTGTTGATAGTTTCTTTCTTGTTTTTCTTACATAGTTTATTTTATGGAGCATTTCCTTTAGAAAATTAGATGAAGTACATTTACACTAAAAAGAATAAAATAAAAATATTTTTGAAAAAAAAATTGAACCGACTTCGGAACTTCACTCGGCAAGTGCTCTAAAAAGTAAAAAATAATTTTATTCTTAGAACACCATCGATACTACATTTCAATATAAGTTTTAAAGTCGGTGCAAAAACTATAGGTGAAATGATGTTTAACTACATTTTGCCAACATTTTTCAGAAAAACCATTGAAAATTAAGAGCTGAATATTTGTACCATTACATAAATATGTGGTTGTCAATGCAGTGTATGCGAGTGCGATTAAAGAACCTGGATTCATTAGTGTTTTTGTGCTGACTTCAAAACTGATGTTGAAATGTAGTATCAATGGTGTTCAAAGAATAAAATTATTTTTTACTTTTTAGAGTGCTTGCCGAATGAAGTGCCGAAGTCGATTCAATTTTTTTTTTTTCAAAAATATTTTTATATTAAACAACCTTCCAAAAATTCACAAAACCAAAGAAAGGAAAGACTATTTAAATGTATCACTAAATTTGCCATGACACATTTGATATTTTTTGAAAAAGTAAATAAATAATAAAAGTTCACATTTCCCTTATTGTAAACTACTTCTATTTCAGAAGGAAGCTAGGAAACTGTAAATAGCGGATAAATCAGTTTTACAGAAACTATTACACACACACAGGCAGGTCTTTTACTTTTCTTCTCCCAGTCTTGTAATGAGAAATCATATACACATGAAAGTAATTTACATTTACACTCACCTGGAACAGTTACACCATAAACGACGGAATCAGTCAGTCCCAAAATGTTGCTAATAACTCCTTCAACTTCCATTGTGGAGACATTCTCACCTCGCCATCTAAACGTATCTCCTGTTCGGTCCACAAAAAATAAATACCCATCCTCATCCATCATCAACATATCACCTGTAGAGTTAAGAAATAATCATTAATCTTACTCTCAATTGTTAGTAGTTCAAACTCAACAATATACCCTAAGATAGAGAATAGTACAATATTTTGCAGTAATTTTTAAATATTATATATACCAGTAATAACCATTTCTAGAAAATTCTACAACTATTATTTTCATACGGAACAGAATTTTTTTCAATGGGGTTGCATTGAAGACTTTTTGCAGACCTACTGCGTTAAACTTATAATAGTAAAAAACTAACCGTAACTAACAATTTACCTTTTTTCCCCGCATAGGTATGTAATGCGTTTTTTTCCATTATAATATCAAACTTTGCAAAGTCTAATAATTTCTCCAATTATTACATAATTTATGTTTGTGATCTTAAAACTGGACACCAATGTACTTGTTTAAATAAAACTGGCAGCAACTTCATAGGGAAGATAAGAGTAAAAACACAAACTAGCTTTTAACCCAAATGGTAAAAAGGCTAAAATGCATTCTAGTAAGTTACTTAACACTGAATGGAAATAGTCTAGCAACTAGAGGGGTTAATATTACATAGTATACACATCTAAGTTTTTGTTTATTTTTTTGAGTTGACAATAGATAAAAACATTTACTATAAAAACACATAAATAGTAAGAGCACACAAATATTACCCGATAGAAAGGCGGTATCTCCTTTTTGAAAGCAATCCCTTATAATCTTTTTCTTTGTAGCAGATTGATTAACGTAACCATCAAACTGTCTTATTGGATCTGAGACAATTATTTTACCTACAAATTCTCCAGGTTGACCTAAAATAAATGAAAACTTGTCATCCTTGCATAACAATTAATCAAAAAAAAATGATTATAAGAGCAAATGAATTGAAAACAGTAAAGTTCAACAGTATAAGTTTTAGATGATAAATTCAACTTAATCCTAAAACCATAAGTGGTATTGAAAGTATGGTTACTGTAAAGTTTTGATTCATCAACTGCAGAATTATCCAATCATTTCAAGTTAATATTAATAAACTTCTCAACAATAACAAATAAACTACAATTGTTATAGAAGAATAATTACAATGTTAAAAAAGCACAAATATGCAGGGATACTGCAGACACGTGTTTCGGCGTTACAAGGAACGCTTTTTTCAACTGTAAGCTTATGGATACACAAACATCCGACAAAAGCTTTTGTCGGATCTTTGCGCATCCATAAGTCCATAAGCTCATAATTTTTTGCATTGAAAAAGTCATTCCTTGTAACACCCAAGCAGGTATCTGCAGTATCCCTGCATATTTGTGCTTTTTAAACATTGTAATTATTCTTTTACATTTTAGCACAAAGGTATTTATTTATACATTACAATTGTTATGTATACAAAATACCATTGTTATGAGTAAAATGATGTGACTGAAATGAAATTTTTCCAACTTCAACAATCACTTGATTTTAATACAACTAATGTTACATATATTAATTATGTATTTTTAGAAATAATGCTGGAAATAAAACATTCCTCAAATACTGTCGTCCCCGCTTAATCAGGTAACGGATAAACAAATACCCTGCTTATACGAATAAAATATCCTGGAACCACACGATAGACACAATGTTAAAGATCCCAGCTTAATCGAATAATGTTTCTTGGAACAGACAGTAATCGTTTAAGCGGTGCAGACAGTACTTTCAGCGAATGTGTTCAACATCTCATATATGAAGATTTAAGGATTTGAATGATTGATTATACTTTAAAAATTTATAATGCATGTGGTGGATGCTAATTTGACTAAAGATTGCATTAATTATCCATTTTTGTCAAAAGCATGCGATTATTTTTCATGCATCCATTTTTCTATATTTCATCTAGTTAAACAAAATTATCTAACTTCAGAAAATTGAAATTTAGAAGGAAATTTTACAAAGAATAAAGCAAGGTGAGACACCAAGTTCATGTTGACAAAACGGAATAAATAAGTGAAATAAATTTAGAAAATAAGGATCTTTTGCAAAACTGCTTTTACATAAATGGACTAATCATGAGAATCTAAATGCAGAAAATTAATTCTAACAAATGCACCTAAATCATGGAAAAACCTTCACCAAATCATGGTATCAAAAAACCATCACGAAATTAAATTACTTTTGCAAAGGTACCATCTAAATAGCTTTGACACACAAAAAAAAAAAAAAATCTTCTTTAATTTTTAAAGTCTTCATAACTGTCTAATATTTTTCACCATAATATTTCAAAAACATTAATCAAACAACTAAAAGTACCAACTGTGCATTAATGTTTTTAAATTTTTCTTCTTGAAAAAATATAAGTACACAAATGCAAGTGCAAATAAATTTTAAAAACTGAAAATTTATAAAATACAATAGAATCATTAAGACACATTGCAGTTTTCAATGTATTGCAAATTGCGCACTATTTACTAAAAATTTTGCCATGAACTTCATGGATTTTCATGAACTCATGAAAATACAATTTGATCCGTTTAAAAAGTTCAGGAAAAAAAATCAGCAACTTTGAAAATCTAAACATGTTACTTCGCAATGATTCAAAAGTAATGCTTTTTTGGAAAATTTAATTTATTTTTACTCTATTTTTTAAATTGAATTGTGAAGAGGAAAAAAGGAAATAAATAACAAAAGCAGAAAACCATGGATTAAAACTGTTTAAGAGCTATAAAAACATCTTTAAATGTTATAAAAATAGAATCCCTGAATATAGAATTACCTGGTTCACAACGAATGCATAAACCTTTTTCATCTCTGATTGGTTCACCTGTGCTTGGTTCAACTTTTATAAGGCTGACAGGATAAATAGTGGGAATGATTCGTGACATAAAACCAACAGCTCCAACTTTATTATCGATGTTAACTGTAAATAGAACAAACTTCTTTAATATTACACAGACACAATATTATTACAAAAAAAACTCATTTCTACATCAATTACCTTTTTGCTAGTATCATTAAAATGTAATGTTCCGTCATTAAGTATAATTAATAATATAGTCTTATGTGCAAAGAGTTACCGCCCATAAGCCAGGGCTAAGGCAGAACGGAAGCAAATATTGCTTCATACAGTCTTATGGTTAACTTTTAAACTAGCAACAGGGCTCGCAGTAGACTTTTTCAAAATTTTAGGGGAATTTTAGGAATATTTTGACAAAATTTTAGGAAAATTTTAGGGGTAATTTACGATATTATTTGACTATAAATAAGTCCCTAACAGTAGTACCCGACAAACCAAACTGAAAATGCATTTTATTTATTACAGCATAAATTACAACCTTCAAATACCTCCGATACAAAAAAAAAAAAAGAGTCAAAACAAATAAGAAATAATGCTTCAATGCTATGTAACATGTTCATAATTTTCACTTTCAAAGATAGACATATCTGAATGTTGATCAGCTTCTAGATATTAATTCTGTTCAACAATTACTTGCATAATGTTTTAACTACAACAGCTTACTACAGCTGTTTTTAAACGCTATTTCACTAGACCCAGAGATAATATTCATTCTTTAAACTCATTAATATTTTTGCTATTTCAACAAATCCGCAAATTTACATTTTTTTCCCCTGCTTTTTCCAATAAATTTGTTTTTAAGTTTTTTCTTTATCATTTTTTTATCTAGTAAAACAGCAGTGCCAGAAAACAGTTTGTGAAGTTAACCAGTTTGGCCTGTTATATTCAATGTTACGAATCGAAAACCATCTCGTATCACAAAACAATTTTTAGTTAGTAATTTTCCCCCCCCCCCACCCCTGTGTTTTTGAATGTAATGTAAGAAACGAAAAACAATTGAGTTTCCATTGCCGGACAGCTTTGGAAAATCTTAATGGGTAAAATTTTCTGCATATATCATTAAGTAATGCCACAGCTTTATAAATTCTATTAGTTGCGCTTAATGCACTTTGATTTCACAGTTTTAAGATAATCTAAAAACAAACCTGCTTGTTAATATTTTTCTTCAGTTTTTTAATTACCAGAAAAGTTTCCTTTGGATAAAGTTCTTTAGATCCACAACATAGTCCGTTTGCATACTTAAGGAAAAAGACCCTCCGTGGGAAATTTGATGAGGAAATTGTGCGACCAATTTTAATGCATTCCTTATGGCCTATATAACTATGCCTCACCAGGTGTTTTTCTTGAATTCGTGTCAGACGGCCTGTATGACGTCATCAATCCAAGATGGCGGCTTTACACTTTATACTGATAAGTATTTGCAATTATGTCTCAATTTTTGGGTATTTCGTGACAATTTTTGGTGAATTTACTTGTTTAATATTCTATCATTATTATTATCATGAGTTTACTTAAAATATTTATTTTATTTTTTTATTAACTTTTTTTTTTTTTTTTAATTTTTTTCGGATAAATCTTTTTTATATCTTGCCATTCCGAATAAACTAGTTTAAACGTGCTTCGGGTGAGTTTTCGCAAAAAAATACTGTTAATTTTAAAACTAAAATTACTAAACCTTATTTCAGTTGAACCTCGTTAGTTCGAATACGCTTTTACGAATCTCGGCTAAAGCGAACTACATTTGCGATCCTATAGTCCGTGGAGTTAGTGCAAAAATATTTCACTTCCGGACACCAGTCTGAAATTTTATGTGGGGCTTATATTCACATAGGAGGGCAAAAAAACGCCGGGAGACACTTGATCGGAGGTCAAGGTCATTCCTGTGATGACGTCATCGAAATGGCCGCTTTTACAGGTAAATACGTTCGTTTAACTGCTTAAAACTCCATCATAGATTGAAATATTGCAAAACTCAAATATATCATCTGAAAGCTCTAAAAAAGAGCTATTTAGAAAGATTTAATTTTTCTTTCTGGGGTCAAGGTCCCACCTGTAATGACGTCATCAAAATGGCCGCTTTTACAGGTAAATACGTTTGTTTAACTCCCCCTAAAACTCCATCATAGATTTAAACATTTCAAAACTCAACTATATCATCTGAAAGTGCTTTAAAAGATCTACTTAGAAAGATTGAATTTTTCTTTCACAATTTTCAGCTCTTAAATCCGCGTCAGTGGGGATGGAAAGAAATTGGCGATGAGTTTGAACCCCTTTGGTTTTCAAACCCTGAAATAACAATGGATAAATTACGAGAACTAATATCATGCAAATGCAAAGAAATGTGTACTCGATGTAGATGTATCAAATCATGTCTAAATTGTACACTTCTTAGCAGCTGTGAAAGCCAGTGCAATACCTGAAACATTCTTAAAAAAATCAGTTTTCCTTGTATAACAGAGTTAATTTTTTTGTATTAAAACGTGTATTTTTTCCGTATTTCTTTTATATAATTGAAATGCAAGCATTTTTGACACAATTATTGATGCCGATAATATTAGTTACATCTCAGCTTCATTAGGAGCTTTGGCTCTGCTTGTTTCTGCATTGCAACATCTGTTACATTCAATATCTACATAAAATACCGATAAATAGTTCGTAAGTAATAAAATTGGAAAAAAAATTATAATGCATGCATCACACCGAAATTTTTACCTCAAAGTCGGAAAATACAAAGAAATTGTCTTTTTTATAAATTTTCAATTTAAAATTGTTATAACCTATCAACTATTTGTCTTAGAAAATAAAACCAAGCACTATAAAATAGCTCTTTTAAAGCACTTTCGGATGATATATTTCAGTTTTGCAATATTTAAATCTATGATGGACTTTTAAACAGTTACATGAACGCATTTACCTGTAAAAGCGGCCATTTTGATGACGTCATCACAGGTGGGCCCTTGACCTCAGAAAGAAAAATTAAATCTTTCTAAATAGATATTTTAAAGCGCTTTCAGATGATATGTTTGAGTTTTGCAATATTTCAATCTATAATGGAGTTTTAAGCAGTTAAACGAACGTATTTACCTGTAAAAGCGGCCATTTTGATGACGTCATCACAGGTGGGCTCTTGACTTTAGAAATAAAAATTAAATCTTTCTAAATAGCTCTTTTAAAGCGCTTTCAGATGATATGTTTGAGTTTTGCAATATTTCAATCTATGATGGAGTTTTAAGCAGTTAAACGAACGTATTTACCTGTAAAAGCGGCCATTTTGATGACGTCATCACAGGTGTGCCCTTGACCTCAGAAAGAAAAATTAAATCTTTCTAAATAGCTCTTTTCAAGCGCTTTCAGATGATATATTTGAGTTTTGCAATATTTCAATCTATGATGGAGTTTTAAGCAGATAAACGAACGTAATTACCTGTAAAAGCAGCCATTTTGATGACGTCATCACAGGTGTGCCCTTGACCTCAGAAAGAAAAATTAAATCTTTCTAAATAGATATTTTAAAGCGCTTTCAGATGATATGTTTGAGTTTTGCAATATTTCAATCTATAATGGAGTTTTAAGCAGTTAAACGAACGTATTTACCTGTAAAAGCGGCCATTTTGATGACGTCATCACAGGTGTGCCCTTGACCTCAGAAATAAAAATTAAATCTTTCTAAATAGATCTTTTAAAGAGCTTTCAGATGATATGTTTGAGTTTTGCAATATTTCAATCTATGATGGAGTTTTAAGCAGTTAAATTAACGTATTTACGTGTAAAAGCAGCCATTTTGATGACGTCATCACAGGTGTGCCCTTGATCTCAGAAAGAAAAATTAAATCTTTCTAAATAGCTCTTTTTTAGAGCTTTCAGATGATATGTTTGAGTTTTGCAATATTTCAATCTATGATGGAGTTTTAAGCAGTTAAACGAACGTATTTACCTGTAAAAGCGGCCATTTTGATGACGTCATCACAGGTGTGCCCTTGACCTCAGAAATAAAAATTAAATCTTTCTAATTAGATCTTTTCAAGCGCTTTCAGATGATATATTTGAGTTTTTCCATTTTTGAGTCTATGATGGAGTTTCAGGGGGAGTTAAACAACCGTATTTACCTGTAAAAGCGACCATTTTGATGACGTCATTATAGGTGGGACCTTAACCTCAAAAAGAAAAATTAAATCTTTCTAAATAGCTCTTTTAAAGAGCTTTCAGATGATATATTTGAGTTTTGCCATATTTCAATCTATGATGGAGTTTTAAGCAGTTAAACGAACGTATTTACCTGTAAAAGCGGCCATTTCGATGACGTCATCACAGGAATGACCTTGACCTCCGATCAAGTGTCTCCCGGCGTTTTTTTGATCTCCTATGTGAATATAAGCCCCACATAAAATTTCAGATTGGTATCCGGAAGTGAAATATTTTTGCACTTACTCCACGGACTATAGGATCGCAAATGTAGTTCGCTTTAGCCGTGATTCGTTATAAGCGCGTTCGAACTAACGAGGTTCAACTGAAATAAGGTTTAGTAATTTTAGTTTTAAAATTAACAGTATTTTTTTGCGAAAATTCACCCGAAGCACGTTTAAACTAGTTTATTCGGAATGGCAAAATATAAAAAAGATTTATCCGAAAAATTAAAAAAAAAAATAGTTAATAAAAAATTAAAATAAATATTTTAAGTAAACTCATAATAATAATAGTAATAGAATATTAAACAAGTAAATTCACCAAAAATTGTCACGAAATACCCAAAAATTGAGACATAATTGCAAATACTTATCAGTGTACAGTGCAAAGCCGCCATCTTGGATTGATGACGTCATACAGGCCGTCTGACACGAATTCAAGAAAAACACCCGGTGAGGCATAGTTGTATAGGCCATAAGGAATGCATTAAAATTGGTCCCACAATTTCCTCATCAAATTTCCCACGGAATGTAGTATGCCCCCCTACTAACAATTCTTTGTTTTGAAACCAATAGCGTAATATCTAAGTATTGTCAAAAGCCCATATGTTTGCTTTTCAACTCTGCCCCCCTTTCCCCTTAAGAGTTGTGATAGTTGAAGTAACATAAACATTTCTGAATATCAAATTATTCTGATTTTATATTTTATATATGCTCCCTCATAATCCGAATAACTAAGACTTGATAAGTTAATTCATTTTTAAAAACAGAAAAAGTATGCAAATGGTGAAGAAAAAACTATTAATCAAAAATTGTAAAGAACTGCAGGAATAATAAGTAATTATAATTGACATAATAACCCTAGTTTTGAATAGAAAATGAAAGTAAGGAAGAGGAATCATTAGCTTAGTACAACTCATACTTTTATAACAGTTGCCTAAGTTTACTACATCTGTTGGATTATCTTGATTCCTGAATTCTAATGCTATCTAAACATTCTTATCAACATTTTAAATCTATTTTATTTTTCCAAATATTTTTTGAACCAAAAACAAAGTTTGATTAAAACTAATGCTACTTTTTAAGTATGTCCATGGTTTGAACTGATTCAGATGCAACAGGATTGACATTTTTGAATGGGTTGACATTAAATGACGAGCCTACATCTAATAGCCTAATCTATAAACAAAATAAAATGAAATAAAGTTCAGACTAATGGTAAAAATAAAATAACGATATTCAAGCAGTGAATTTACATAGTAAACTAAAATGAATAAGTTTTATAGAAGCGGATGCAAACAGATTGCAAAATTCGCAATTAATCGAGCTTAGGCGCACAAAAACAGCTCAAAGTTGAAAAATTTCACAGCAGGTTATGTTTCATTCAGGTAGAGTGATGAAACAGCTGTTTTAAAGATTAAATAGTTCGTTTTTAAGTGGAAGAATTTTAAGTTTGACCCGAGATGAAAAATAGTGTGAAGAATGCATTTTTAGCGAAATATTTTGTAAAATGTCTATTTATCACATTAAATATCTAGGAAAAAGTTCACTTTTGGCTATAAAATACTTTCAGAAAGTTATTTTAAGTTCGCCCAAAGAGCTTCTGTAAATTTTCTAATTTTTTTAGGAATGCCACGAAATTTTAGTACAATTTTAGGAATTTTAGGAGGTCTGAAATATTTTAGGAAATTTAGGAATTTTAGGGGGAATGCGAGCCCTGTAGCAATTAAAAATAATAACTTTTTGGTATCATTTGCTATGAGGATAAACACAAAACATTTTTTTTTCCTTCTAAATTTAAAAAAGAAAATTCAGTGCTTGCAACTTTTCAACAGATTATTTTTTCCATACACAGACTGTGGAACATCTTTATCTCTGTCATACTTGGTACACTTATGTCAACCTATATCAATTGATTTATTACAAGCATATACAAGGTATTATCGGAATATTTCCTTCAATTTTTTATTGTTTGATGGCACAAAGAAACGAAAATAAAAGCATAAATAAGTAAGAAAATAAATAGTGTCATTACCAAAAACTAAAAGGAATTAGGATAGATATCTCTGAAAAGATAAACAAAATATATACAACAAAGTACGCTAAACCTTGCTTGTTGCTTTGAAAATAATTTTAGTGAAATACTTTACTTATACGTAGTGACTTTAAAGAGAAAAGAAATGTGGTTACTTTATAAATATACCATTATAAAATCTATAAAAAAGCAGTGACACACATCCACAACATTATAATACCCATACAACTTTTAGTGCCAAGCAGTTAGATTTAAGGAAGTTTTTAGAAATATTCATTGGTTTTTTGATACATTAATTCAAATTAAAGGAACAACAAAGAAAAAAATGCAAATCATGCAAAATAAGGTAATCTTTTGAGCATCTAATGTTTTAATCCAATCAATCAAATGATATTCTAAGACATTACTTAAATAATTATAGAGTACAGATGTTATCATTCACTTACTGACATTAGCATTTCCTTCTGTTGAGCCATACAATTCGCCAATGTTTGCAATATTAAATCTTTCTACAAATTGCTTCCATATTTGTGGGCGTAAACCATTTCCAAACATTAGCCTAATTTTATGCTGTTTCTCTTGTGGTTTTTCGGGTTGTGCAAGGAGATAGCGACATAATTCACCAATGTATTGAGCAACCTGTTTGTACATAAAATAGAGAACTAATTAATAAGCAATAAACAATGTGAATGGCAAAAGAAATATTGAACTAATTTTTAATTCATTACAAATTAAAAGGTGCAAAAGGGGAAAAAACTAAAAAAAAAAAAAAAAACGATGAACAATATATATTTTTCAAGTTCTGGAAAATATGTATTGTATTTATTTGAAATACTTCTTAGTTACTTCAACTCTGCTCTATTTTTTTTTAGTACAGCTAACATGTTCAATTGATGTAGTAGTTGAAACAATGAAACGCTCATCAAATTTCTAATGACCAAGATTACGATTTTTTTTATTATTAAAGTTCAGCTTTTAAAAAATTTCTTTCTTCTAATAAAGATTTCATACAAAACTAAAACAAATTATACGTAAGTAACGTCAATTATTTTTTAAAGCACAAACATTTTTACTAGTATCTAACAAACAAATTTATATTATTGATTTTATCATACATAAGAAAGAAACAATAAATCATGCTTAAAAGTAAAGCTCTCTGAGAGAAATAAGCCTGTTCCTTGCATGAATCCATTTTTTTACAATGAAGGAAACTTCGCTTCAAATTCTAAAACTGGTGTAGGCAATTTTATTTGCAAATATATGCATATTAAAACACCGGACTTATTCAAGCTTACAAGTAAAACTAGATTGGGGGTTCCCAACCTGAGGATTGCAACCCCAATTAGGGTCGACAGCATTTTTTATGGGATCACGACATTATTTTTACCTTTGAAATACTTAATTATGCACATTTAAAACTATTGTTTTAGCATTGTTAAAAAGCATTGCTTTTGTTTTCTTTTGTACTGATGTTAATAACAACTAAAATCATAAGTAAAAGTTTACTGCTCAAAATTTTGTTTCAAAAGTTGTCCTACTTTATTAATTGTATTATGTGCTAGTTTTAGCATGTTTACAAAAGTTATTTTTTATAATCTGTATTTTCTGCAAACATACAGTAAATCTGGCAATCAATATCTGAGTGAGAATTTTGAAAATCAAAATAGACACTACCATTTTGATTTCTACTATTATTGTGTGTTAAATGCATTAAACATAAATAAAATGTCTCAAGCACCATGAGTTCTCATGTAAAACACATGCAATGTGTGTATAATACTTTTTATGTGGCGGGGTATACATATGGGGTGGCAGGTTGTTTAATTGACAAAAAAAAAAAATGCCACAACGTGAAAAATAGTTGGGGACCCATTGCTCTAGATTTTTGTAATCATATACGTTATGTGTGATAGTAACTTTGGCCAGAGGCCTCCAAATTTAGACCACAAACACTTACCGTTGCTTCATATTTTATACAATCATCCCAAAACTTGGAAGCAGAAAACTTGCTTCTTATGGCTAGAGAGCACCCAAAAAGAATAGTCTGAGACAACGAAAGGATACCACCGGCAGTGTGATACAATGGCAGTGCGGTGTACAGAACATCATCAAACCGAAGCTTGTTCATATGGTGAATACCAGCTCCTAGCCACATGAACCTAGAAGGTGGGTGAAAAGTGAACTTGTTTAATAAAAAATAAACAAACATGCATGATCACAAAAAAATATTTTCCATTATAAAGAAGCAAGAATGTTCTTAAGGAGGATTATAATTTGGAGAAAGGCACATTCCCCTTATCAGTGAAGTCTTGTAAATCCCAATCTTATATGACGCAAAGATTTCAATAAATAAAGAAATATTGTTGAAGTGATTTCAGAAAGTATACTTAGCTTTTGGAACAAATAAGTACTTTGTCATTTACAAGATAAGAAAATTTTGTAGAATTAAAATGATCAAGTTTGAAATTACAAAATTTGATCATATCTTATTGACAACTTGCTTTTATATAAGAAAGATAAAGAAATAAACTTTGAACATTTTCAGCAGATTAAATGTTTCACAATCAAAGATCATGTCATGTTCAGTTTGTTGTATAAATTGCACTGACATGGAAAATGGGCAAGTAATTTTATTCAAATGACGAAAAACTATGAAAGTAAATTTATTCAAATGATAAGGTAAACACATTTGCAACCACAACTGCAAAGCAAACCTGTACAAACAACATTTGCAGTCAGTAGTAATATTTTGTGCTATCAATATACTAAATTTAAGTAATTGGGTCATTCCAGCGAAAATGGTTGGAATCATGTCTGAAACTGTTCAGTTAAGTTAAACAATTTCAGAAACATTCCAGGAGAAATTCCTTGAACACGCTAACATCCTCGAATATTATCTAAACTTGCTTTTTATGAAACGTCAATTTCAAAAATGTTCCAACCGAGACTCAACGGACCCTATCTCTTCCAATAATGTGCTCTAAGATAATTTTCAACTGCGCATTTAGGACCTATCTACTAAAAAATTTCTGAGGAGAGTCCCTTGCTTTATTTCCCTAATGGCAAAAATGGCCCACAATTTTGTTTATAGGACATCAACTTCTAAACACCTTTGCATTAGCTTCTCACAATTCATGCTACAGTCACTGGTCGCCCCTGCATCAGAAAAAGATAATATAAAATTGCGTTTTAGAGCTTCAAGTTGAAAATTTTTTGTCATGAGCCGTCTTGACTTCCGTCCTCCTCAGCATCATTAAAATGTTGTAAAAATTTTATTTCTGAGACTAATTTCAGAGGAAGGCAAGGGCGGATCCAGAAATGTTCCAAGGGAGGGGCAATTGATTTTTTTACCTTACTTGTCCATTTTTTTCGCCATGCAACCTTGTCAACACATGTTGATTACACATGTTTTGCTCTTCCATTTCGAAAAATTTCCAGATTAGAGCCCGAATCCCCACCCTTTCCCTAAAAATCATCAAAGATCGATTAAAATTGCCTTTTTTGAACTTTAAAATCCAAAAACTGCTGGAGAAGCGTCCCTTAAGGGAGGGGCGATCGCCCCTCCCTTGTATCCGCCCTTGAAAGAGGGGCTGACAGTCTCTGAACTCGTTCATTTCTCCAACATCAAAGATGAGCAACAAAAAACTACTGCAAACTTTCCTAGGCGAGCTCCCAATCCCATTACTTCCAAGTAAATTACCTAAGGTGACCTAAAATTGTTTCTAAAATTTAAACCTTGAAAAATTTCCACCTCCCTAAGGGCGTTAAATAGATGTTAATTCAGCCCAAAGTAAGGGAGAAAAATTCTTATAACAAGGAATAAATATCATAGGCCTGTATGTTCATAAAAAATCAATCTTACCTGCTATGCCTGATAATGGCAGCTTTTGGCATTCCAGTAGTTCCAGAAGTATACACATAGAATAGGCGATCTGAAAGTAATTAAAATAAACTATATTACACTTTCAGAGACATTTTTATAGTAATTTAATATATAGTCAGTGATGAAACATGCAGTCAGTTGTATACATAGACTTAGGTGTGCTCCTGTAAGATTTTTTATTTCATTTCCCAAACAAAAAAATATTGAAATAAAGATACAGATTTACAAATCTCTTTTAGGTGCAAATATTTTATTTTGCAATTAATTTTAAAATTGAAATATTTTCAAAAAATATATAGAAATAATTTTACAAAAGTTTGAAATCAGTCACAAACAACAATATTTTTGAAATCTTTTGGAAACATGCAGTGGCGGCTCGTGCCTTAATTTGGTGGGTGGGCCCGCAATTATATGTTTGCCCAATAATGCTTATACAGATAAAATGAAAGAAACAACAGTTAGTAAACGAATACTTGGCGAAGTAAAATAATATTAAATTGAATTAATACAAACTTACATTTCAAAATTATCTCATTCGATTTGATGCTTAGGTTTTATATTTTAAACGCTACACCAGCCTTAACGCTTTGGAGCCGGGCGGTACACACGTTGTACCACAAGGGCGGATACAAGGGAGGGGCGATGGGGGCGATCGCCCCTCCCTTGAGGGCCTTCTCTAGCAGTTTTTAAATTTTGAAGTACGAAAAAAGCAATTTTAGTTGATCTTTGATGATATTAAGGGAAAAAGTGCGGGGATTCGGGGCTCTGATCTGAAAATTTTTCGAAATGGAATACCAAAACATTTGTAATTAACATGTGTAAACAAGGATGCATGGCGAAAAAAATGAGCAAGTAAGGAAAAAAAATGAATCGCCCCTCCCTTGGAACATTTCTGGATCCGACCTTGTCGTACCATAAGTCTTTTTTCTTTAGAGGACAAGGTTGAGATTTTCACTCGAACCCTTTGGAGCCGGGGATTTTTTTCAAGGTTTCATACGTCTGGTACGACAGTTTATGCCTTCTCTTTTCAATGGAAAAGAAACCTGTGGTTCAACTATCGTACTACCTGGGTCGAAAGAAAAATTTCTAAAAAACAGCCCGGATCCAAAAGCGATCAATGTAATAATAATAACAGTATTTTGCACAGATGACCAACTTTCTATACATCACTAACGCTAAGCAAGCTAGATCTCATAATTTTTGCCATTTTCAGACAGTGAAAATATTCATCACATCAAAAGTGTCAGGACTCCTCACATATTACGAGACTATACTCAAACAGAAAAAGAACATTTATGCCTAAAAACACCCCTAAAAATTTTAACAATCTGCACCATGACTTTCTGAAAACCTCTATCAAATTAAGGAACGCATAAGGTGCCGGCCACCTTGTCTAGTGGTCAGAGTAGTCTGCCATGGATGGTGTGACCCCGGGTTCGAGTCCCGGCTTGGGCATGGATGTGCTCTCTCTCTCCTGTCCTTGTCCTTTCTTTGTATGAATGTGTTGTTGTGTGAAAGGTTGCCTACCCTATAAACGGGTACCTATGGCATGCGTGTACTGTGGAAGTCGGACTTCACACCAAATAACGGTACAGTTGAAAAAGTGAAGCAGCGCACCCCAAATTGCCAGCCTGGCTGGCACACGACAAAAAAAAAAAAAAACGCATAAGGTAAATAAATGACTAGATATAGCCATGCTTACAAGTTTTTTTTGTTTTTTTGTTTTAAATTTGGATAAAAATGTTGCAATTTCAGTTCATGGAAAAACAAATTCTAACAGTGTTAGAACTTAAAAATCTTACTTTTACAGCTATGATACTTGAATTAACTTTCAATTTTAATGTATGTATATGTGTTTAAATGAATTGGAATACACTGGTTTAACCAGTTATGGTCCCACTCGCTTACCTATGGTCGTACTCAGACTAGTAATGGTCATGATAGCTGATTCAAATTATTTTCAGGAAATACACAAAGTATATAACAATATTAAAACACTTATTTTTCTTTTACAATATTACAATATAATCAAATTTAACATATCTTGTAAAACAAGGATGTAAGAGGGGTAATGAAATTGGTAATCTCTATGCCTGTTAGTAATAGGTGTTGAAAATTAAAAAGAAAGACCAAAAAAAAGAGGAAATGTTATAAAAATCAATAAAAAAAAAGAGAAAAAAGAAAAAAAAAACAAGGAGCGCGAAATGAGAAGAAGCAAAAGTTTTCTCCCTAAAGGGAGAGTTTTTCTCCCTAACATTCATTGCTTGTACACAGTGAGGAGCTCCTTCCCTCTCCACCGCTTTGGTTAGGGACAAAGGGAAATCTTGGACACCAAGAGCTTGGGCCCACTCTGCAGGACTTACAAGGGGTGTTTTCGCTCACCGCTTTCGTTAATCCAGCCATTGCGATTGGCTACAAGCCGAGGTATACTGTGGGCCGAACGCTCGCGGCCCTTTTAGTTCGTTCTGAAAGCTGTGCAAAGCGCTAAAAGGGGAATTGGAAAACTTTCTCGTGTTGTATTAGCGATGAGCAAGGGGAGGGAAGGCTGAAGGTTAAAATATGTTTTGTGCATTATGTTTTTTTTTAAACTGAAATACAAAACGATACATTTTAATTATGTATTTTTTTTCCTTCCATTTTTTCCGGCCCAGCCCATAGTGAGGATCCGCCCCTGGAAACATGTTACAAATTATTTCGACTATTAAACATTTTCGGTTTTCAAATACTTTAAAACAGTTTGGCATCTCTTGAAGGATGGTTTATAAGGAAAAAAAAGTTGATACTTAATAATACAGTAGAGTATTGAAAAGCTGAAATAAATGGGACCAGAGGCAGTTGGGATTTTAAAATCAGTCGGATTTTCGAATCTAACCAAGAAAATGTGGTTTAGGAAATGCTGTCGGCCCCGCTTAATCTGGTAACGGATAAACCAATACCCCGCTTATACAAATAAAATATCCTGGAACCGAATATTTCCCATGCTATAAAAGCAATGTTAAAGATCCCCGCTTTATTGAATATTATTTCTTGGAACAGAACGGTATTCATTTAAGTGGGGCCGACAATAGCTTGTCATTTAATCAAATAAAGTGGTTACACAGTATGTACAAACAATACAATATACAGCACTACTAAATGTAATTACATTTTTAACAAAATTTAACAAATACTATCTTCTTTTTGTTTCCTGAACATGAAACAAAAATTTTAAAATATTTACAATACTGAATGTACTCTGAGAAGGACTATTATACAGCAATTAAAACAAAGAAATTAAATAAAATTCTTTAGAAAATACACTGACTTCACCCAAAGAATATTGAATTGATTTCTGAAAGAAAAAACTGACAAATTCATATTAAAAATCATTGTTGAAATGAGCGTTCGAATTTTTAACACCGTACGGTATTCATTTTTGAAATTTCTTTCTATGTAATATAAACAATTAAATTTATGACATCAGTAATAAGTTTGAAATTATCAGTTTTTGATTGTTTACAGAAAATTGCCATACACACATAATTTGCTACTTATATAAGAAAGAAATACTGGCTTAACTTTTTGTTCATTAATAAACAAAACTAAAATACTGACCATCCATGTTGCCACCATTATTCGCTAATGGTATGCTGGTTGAACTTTGTTGTATCATTCCATCGAGAGATCGGGCTGGGAAAGCTGTAGAATCAAATTTGCCCAAGCAAAAGTACTGCAAACCACTTTTATCTTTCAGCAAAGGAGCTACGGCTTTGATAGCTATAATTGCATTCAATAAAATTTAGTAAACAATCGTAATCCATTTCAACCAGAAAAATTCACAACAAAAGAAACATTAAAGAAATTTTATTGAGGCATCAAAGTTTTATAAATGAAGTGATTAGGTCTTACTTTACTACACATTTCTCACTATTTCACCATGAATAGATGAACTGGCAAACAAAAAAAAAATAATAATAATAATAAAAACTAAATAATAAGGAAACTGAGAAGTACTATATATGTATTACTTTTAATTATACATGCATGACATATGATTATTTATGCAGCAATAGTTTTTCCACAACACATTTTTTAGCATTTGCAACTCTGAAGTGCATATAATCAAAATGAATAAGCATTGCATTTATTTTCTTGCATAAGCTTTTCTTTAAATGCTTATGAAAATGTTTTACTTTTTTTCGCACAATATTAAATCATAGAACAGTTAGTAAGACAGTGAAACATTTTATGAGTAGATTAGGAGTGCAAGTAATTAGCACACAAAACTGCACCAAATATTTGAATATCTCATCAATAAATTCTACCTATTTCTTCTCCTACAAAGTTTTGATAATAATGGGTCTAAAAGCTGGTTGAAAAACATATAAGTATTAAGATGTCTCCCACAAACTACACTTAAGATAAAATTTGTTAACTTGATAAACATTGGCATACAGAGACATAAAATAAAAGACCCAGTTAAAGTCAGAACTTGAAATTTAACAAAAAAATTATCAAAAACGTTCAGATTCATTTAAAATTATGCTGTACCCATCTAAAAAAAGTCCTTCTGCGTAATATTGCAATCCTCTTGAAAACCTCTTCAAATGGCCACTAAAAAAGCACAGGAAAAATAATGCTCATGATACAGCTTAAATTTATAAAAACCCTATATTTAACAGAAATAATAATTTTATGTCTTTGATTTTCAACCAATGTGACTTTTCATCAACAAGGTTTGCATTTGCAGCACTTAAAATTTCCCGTAATTCTTTCAAGTCTAGATGCAATTGCTCTCCTTAAAAATAAAAATTCCAGCCAAAATTGTTTGAGCATTTTTGCCAATATTTAAAGATATTTCATTAAAAACTATCTGATGAATAATTAATAAGAAAAAAAGTTGAAAATAGTATATGTACTTAAAATGTGTTAATTGTTTAAAAGATAACTACTTTTAAATACTATATATATATATATATATATATATATATATATATATATATATATATATATATATCAGTAGCGAGGCCTCAAGTCATCGAACGATTCGCCGATGACCTGAAGGCAAACCTCGTTTTGTACTGGAAGAATTAAAGTTTTTAAAATTTTATTTTCAGATTATTTTTTCGGATCATTTAATATTCCAAATAATTTTATTTTAGTGGTGCCATCTGTTGAGTAAACGATTAGGCGTGACCTTCACTCATCGCTACAGATACCGCATCGGTTTTGTGTGTGCGCGCGCAACTTTTTTCGCTTGTCAGCCATTTCAGCCAATCAGATACTTTCACAGCTTCCCTTAGATGTAAAACAAGTAATTGGCGATGATCCGCGGAAATTTTATGTGCAAAGCATTTTGTTTTTACTGGCAACTCTCAGTTTTGGCGGATCGTGGGGGTTGGATGGGGAGGGGTAGAGATTTTTTTCTCCTGTTTCGTTCATTCTTTTTTTTTTTCAATTCGGTGCGTCACATTTTTCAAAAAAAAAGGGGTTGCGGTTATCTTACGATGGCGCCAATATGAGCCCGACGGGTCGAAAACAATATTATTTGCAACTACAGTAGTTTTGCATGGGGGAAAATACTGTTACCTTTTGTGTTTTGGAACTTTATCGAACTTTCAAAAACGAATATATGTGTGCGTGGTTTGGTTTTTTTACTCTCTCTTTTTAGTTTCAATTATAAATGTTTTTCATAAAAAGTAGTGCTCGTTGCCGTTCGAGCTTTGCATTTCAGCAAGCTTGAACTTTTCAAATTGAAAAAGAAGCATCTGTGAACCAAGATTTTTACAAGGTAAGTAAAATTTTTTGAAGACTTGATGAAATGTTCTGAAAGTATGAGGAGCTTACCCCTCCCTCCCCCTCACACACACATTCGTAAAAATCTGTAGCAATATATCATTTTTTTAAACACATTGCAATATTGTTATTCTTCAGCAATGAAAAAAAGAACCAAATAATGGATATCGGAAACGACAGTTCAAAATTTTCGAAAACTGAGAAATTAAATTTCGGAAACGGCAGCCCAAAATTTTCAGAAATTTCTTATCACAAACACCCCTGAGCGAAACATATGGTCTGATATATTTCTTTAGGGACCTGAAAGTTAGCGATGACTGATGCTTGAAGTCACGCCTCGCTACTGATATATATATATATATATATATATATATATATGTATATATATATATATATATATATATATATATATATATATATATAGATATATATAGATATATATATATATATATATAGATATATATATATATAGATATATATATATAGATATATATATATAGATATATATATATAGATATATATATATATAGATATATATATATATAGATATATATATATATAGATATATATATATATAGATATATATATATATATATATATATATATATATATATATATATATATATAGATATATATATATTATATATATATATATATATATATCAGGGTTGGGGTTTTGGACAGGACAGGTAGGTTTTACTGTTCAAAACTGTCCAAAAGTGTCTTAAATTGTCTGAAGCATGGCAAAAGGGTTTTAAGCTGACTAATTTCTATTAGCTGTAATATTGATAATGCATACATCTTAGTTTCTTAGTGTTAATTAGTTGTAATTAATTAAAATTTGACAATATTTAATTATATTAGTAATTTTAATTATACGTTAAAAAAATGAACAATTTACTCATAACTCCACTGCATAAAAATTTCATAAAATAGGAATTGGTAGTACTGTCAAAAAAACTCTTGAAGCAGATAATTTGTACTACTTTTAAATTTATTCCTAATACTTTGTGAAATAATTAAATATTCAGTAAATGTCGCTGTAACATTCTCAAATGTTGTGTATCTTTTTAATTAGTTGCAAAACTGATTTTTTGCATTTAAGTCGATTATTGTACCTTTTGAACACCCTCATTTGCATCTATATTTAAAAGAAGTTTAGCTAGCATTAAAAATAAAATAATATAAACTTATGAGAACTAATTCATTTTTTAATGAAGAATAGTAACTTCTAAGTAGCTAGATTAGTATCAGCTGAAAATCTTATATATGTTTTTATGTACATATTTAAATGTTTACATTAAATAAATTAAGTCTTAACTTCAAGTGTAATTTTGTGCTTTTGATATTTGTTCAAAATATAAAATTGTACTAAAAATGTAGTTTTGGACAGTTTAGACAGTTTTGGACACATGGGTTTTGGACAGGACGGTTTAAACCATGGTTTAAACCGTGGTTTTTACCGTTCTGTCCAAAACCTTGCCAACCCTGATATATATATATATATATATATATATATATATATATATATATATATATATATATTCCTCTTACCAAACTCTTCCAGGCAGTGTCTCAAAATTATGAAGATTTAATATTAAATGACACTTACCATCAAATAATTCACTTCCAAAAATGACAGCTTTACAGTTGACTACGGTAATGGAATGTGAAAGAGGGTCTAATCGCAAATTGGAATTTATCAGAGCTGGAACAACTCCAATTTTGGACAATCCTAACCAAATTCCAACATATTCTGGTTTTGAATCCATGAAGAGTGCAACATCGTCTCCCCGGCGAAAACCTAATTCAGCAAAGCAGTTTGCCACCTGATTACTGTAATTTTCCACCTGTGAAAAGGTATGGTACATTGTATATGGGTAATAAAGTAGAAATTAATACAGGGGTAAATTAGTTTTATTATTATTAAAAAAAATGGAAGGGCGAGACAGAAACAGCAACTAATCACTTCCTCAATCAAAAATAGCGACACTCGACACTCACTGAAAAGATAATTAGTTCAGAAAAGAATCTTTATAACAATTTCTACCCACTGGCCCAGCCAGAATTTTTCCCTAGGCGGGGAAAAAAGAAGGTGGGACGGGGAGAGGTCGATACAAGACCTTACATGTAAATATACTAATTTATTTTTATTAGAAATTTATTTGAAAAATGGTTCAGAAAAGGCAGTGGTAGACATTTTTAACCCCTATTTTTGTATTTATCCTAATTTTATCTAGTTTTGGTCTTGTTTCAAATTTCCGGGACCAGGTTTTCTTAGATCTTATAGAGTCGAAGCGAAAAGCTACTTTTTAGTATTTAAGAAGTTTTATAACAGAATGAAAAGTGCTCGAAAAATTCAGAAAAGTAACATTCTATATAAGTACCACTAACATAAAGAAAAAGTAATGCCAGAAAATTACCAGTGTGCTCAAAGTGCAAAAGCAGCAGCAGCAGCAGCTCGAGTCACACTTTTCTGAGAAGAGAGCTTAGAAAGGATGATAAAATTTCTTATTCAAGAAGCCAAATATGAATTGAAACCAATCAAAAAATAAATAGCATTCATCATTTCTTGAGATTTTTTTAATTCAGTAGCAATTCAGCAAAAGTTTACCCAGCCAAAAACCGACAATATAAAAGTTTTTCTAATTTCTCAATATTTCGGCTATGATTAGAATTATACCTATTGGAACATAGCAGCAAATTTAAAGGAAATTTGACAGTATTTCCATTTTGGGATTCAAGTGAGTCCAAAATTATTCGATGGTTTCGGAAAATCATACATGAATACTAAAAACTAGTAATGACAAGATGGTTCATAAGATGGACAAAATTTTACGTTTTGGTAATAATTTTCTGTACATAGTAACAACAGATATTGTTTTATCAAACGGATTGATCAAATGAATTTTAATATCATTATATAAAATTAAAAAAATTACCTCTTGAAATGTCCACTTTTTGTCTTCATTCCACAGGCACATTTTATCTGGGTGTTTTCTGACTAGATTTTGAAAAACTTGACCGACAGATAAGTTGTGCTTCCGACATTTACGAATAAATAACCTCATTTTTGTTAAACGATATAAACCCCTGAAAGTAAAAAGCAAAAATAATAATGAGAATTCCCGAAAAACAAAAATTTAACACAGAATTTATCACATTTCAGTGCTAAATCTTATAACAAATAAAATAAGCTGCCATTTGCAATTACCTTTCCATTTTACTTATTTTATTATTTTTTTTTAAATACTGTAAGTTTCTGTTTAACTAGTTTCAAAGCATCTGTATTAAATACATTATTACGTACTATTGTTTTTTCAAAATTGTTCAGTTCATTTTAGAAAGCAATACTTTAGAGAAAAGTAAATAAAAAAACTGGATTGACCTAATACATGAAACTATTAGAAGACATTGAACAAAAATGAGAAGAGAGAATAGCTTTGAATTTTATTTAATGTCATCAAACTTTAAATGCATGATAGTTTTTTTTGAAATTTCAGTGGTGTTTTCGATACAGCAACAAAATTAGCATTTGAAAAGATGGATTATGTTTTGGAGTATATTAGATGAGACGGAGACGGATTGTGTTTTGGTATACAGTACAGAACCTTTTATCCAGGAACCAAAATACCGGGAAACCAGAAAACCGGCAACATTTTGTCGATTTTCCGCCACTTTTTAAAATACCCATTTTCGGCATTTTCTAAAAAAATGAAGAGCTTTATTTTTTCCTTTTGAAATACCTAAATGAATATGAACGGTTTCTTCATAAATACCATATAAGTGACATATAGCTCAGAAATTTTTAATATTGTAATATCTATAAGCACTTCTGGATCGTTTTCTCTTCAGGATGCATTTATTTGTTATTTAACTTGGGTTTTATAAACAATTGGCAAATATCGCTTCGTAGCGATTCAGAAAACCGGGAAATTCAGTTATCCGGGATAGCTGTGGTCCCAAACATCCCGGATAATTGGTTCTCTACTGTGTATATATATATATATATATATATATATATTACAAATATTGCACTAAACACATTGCTCCCTCCCCACCTCCCCCATCTCAGTGATGGTGAATCCCTTCAAACTCTATGAAACATACCCTCCAAAAAAGAAGCTAATACCATCCAAATCTAAAACAACTTAGAATAAAAGTTTCTATAAAGCGATTAGTGCCATAAAGCCCTTTGATGATGAGAAATCAATAAGTTAATCTTCAAAATTCAACCGTACTGTTTTTTTTTTTTTTTTTTTTTTTTGTGTAAAATGCAAATTGGAAAAGCAGACTAATGTGTCCTAACTCCCTTTTAAGTATTTCCCGTATTTCCACAATTAGAAAATAGAGCCACGAACAAATTACACTATGAGGAAAACGGTACACTTTCATATTCATACTAATAGCTTAGACACGCTCTAAAACTCAAGGACAGCAAGTCCAGAAAGGCATCATGACCTTGAGGTAGATAATGCATGCAACTGATATTTGTGTCTCCCATACATATTGCTTGCTATATGAAAGCTTGTTCTTGCAACATTCTCAGTTCATACAAAATGAAGTAGCTGGTGAAGAATCAATGTCTCTTAAAATATTAGCATGAAAAGACATTTTTGTCCCACCAAATTAAAAATTTACAATGTAAAAAAAACAATGCACAAATCTTTGAACATGGAGAAGGAGAATGGCCACACATAAACATATTGGAAAATATATAACTAAAGTAATTTAACATGCCGCTGGGATAACATCAGAATTGCGCAGAGGTTGGAAACCTTTCGTCAGCAAAGAGCAATTTTTTCCCCGATGTGTTAAAATATTTCTTAACAAAATTTGTAAGAGTCAAATTAAAGTACACACATTGCCAATATCAGAGAAAATAACATTTGCTACTGAGAAACCGAAACATTTTATTTTACTGAATGACAAAACACACTTTAGCCTAATAAAAGAAAATGGATAAAATTTTCCACAAATAATTTGAAATAAACTTAATTGTAAAAACCTAACTCCAGTTGGTTATATAGTTTTATTTGAAATACAAATGAGACATGAAAAATGTAAACATGCAATATTAGGAAAAGTTTTTTGGGATTAAGGAGAGACTAAGTTACTACAACTTAGGTCAGTGGTCGGAAGTAGCGCGCTACAAGTAGCGAAACTACTGTACTAGCTACAATTTTTAGTAGTTTGTAGTGTAGCGCACTACTTTTAAAAAAGAGTAGAGTAGTGAGTAGCGCGATACAAAAAAATAGTTTGTAGCGATTTCTGGAAACTACTTTCAAATTAAAAAGAAACAAATAAATGAAAAAAAAAAAGAGACCAAAGGAAAAAAACAAGGTTTAATTGACTTTGGCTGGTGCAAATCTCGCACGAGTACAGCAGCCCACGCAATAAGAAAAAAGAACCATAAAAATATGAGCTGATCCTTAGATACATCATTTTGACAAAATAAATTCCATCTGTTTAATGTCATTGGTTTATTTGGCATCATAATTTTTCTATTCCTTCATATAATTTTCCTGTTTCTAAATATTCCCTAAAAAAACCATTGAAGGTTGAATTCTTTCAATCTTTCAACTTTTGAATCCTTTCTTGTGGCGAATATTCGTAAAAATTGCAAAAAAAAATTTAAAAAGGACAAATTTTAGCAAAAAAAAGAAAAAAAGGAACAAAAGGAGTAGTAACAAATAAATTAAAAGACAATTCTTCGTTCTATTCCATATTCAAATAAGTTAATTTATTAATGTAAACCACTTTTCAATTTTTTTCAGTCAATCCTCAGACGGTGTATGCTTTTTATTTATTTATTTTTCAAAAAGTAGCGAAGTAGCGACTACAATTCAAAGGTAGTTTATAGTCGCTACATTTCAAAAAAAGCAGTTGTAGTTAACTGCATTTATAACAAAGTAGTTGTAGTTCATTACAAAAGAAATATAGTTTTTCCAACCACCGACTTAGGTGACTATTAAAGTAGTTCCATGCAACTTTCGAGGTTTTCATCACTAAGCACACTTCATAATTGTTTTTAATAAAATTAATGGTCACATCTTAAAATAATTGTTCACAGCAGTAAGCATTCCCTTGAATTGTCCAGATACCAAATGCATGTGTGGATTAGGGTGGGCCGAAAAAACACTTTTTTTTATTTCGAATTTGCGCGGCGGAAAAGTTGCGAATTATGAAGACAAAAAGAAGGGAAAAAAATTATCGATATCGGTTGATATCTTCCAATCGCGCATAAGGCCTAAAGTTTGACAAAAAATGAAAAAAACTTCATTTTTGCGATTTTTTTTTTTTTTTTTTGAAAAAATTTTGAATGAGATGTTTTGATATTTTTTTCGCGCGGAAAAGTTGATAATTATTAAGACAAAAAGAGGGATAAAAAGGAGGAAAAAAATTATCGAAATCGATTAATATCTTTCGGTCATGCCTAGGGCATTAACTTTGACAAAATATGAAAAAACATCATTTTTGCGATTTTTTGTTTAATTTTTTGGGTTAGATGTTTTCGTAATAGAATAGTTTGTAACGTTTACTAATATAGCCTTAAAACATTGTGTTTTAATTTGGTTTTGGTCAGTTAATATCTTCCAAACGCCTTTTGGCGCATTAACCCAAAATTACCAAAATAATAATTTAAAAAAGTTACATTTTTAAGCGTTTTTGGTTTTTGATGAATAATTTTTTGTGAAACAACCGTAGTATTTTTTGAGACAGACTAACAATAAAACAGAAAAACAAACTACCACAGGTTCAGTCGATGTTATCCAGTTGCGAAAAGCCTTAAAAACACTTATGAGCAGACGTCGAGCAGCAATCTAGGCAACGTCGCTCGCCTGGCAACGGCTCTCTTCCACTCCATTGCCGCCTTCCTGGGACCATGTCAGCTGTCTGCCTATATTGTTTTTTCAGTCTGCGTTTCTATGTAGTAATCGCAGTGTACTATTATTTAGTTCAATCTAGCTGTTTTGATTTTGAAAATCTTGTAGTCTTCTGTAATGATGTAGTTTCCTGCTGTGTGTGGACTCTGTGATTTAACAAAAAGTTATGTAATAACAAGACAAATACTCTAATAACAAGCAAATATTTGACTGCCCCACGTTTGGTACTCCAAAAGAACTGCCATCAAACAAGCCATCCACTGGCAAGGACATCATTAGGTGCTGTACTCAAGGAAGGTTCAATTTGGCACTAGAAATTAATAATGGTGTCTTCGCCAGGAGGCAGTTAGTTTGATGGCAGTTCTTTGGAGTACCAAAAGTGGGGCAGCCAAATATTTGCTTGTTATTAGAGTATTTGTCTTGTTGTTACATAACTTTTTGTTAAATCAGAGTCCACGCACAGCAGGAAACTACATCATTACAGAAGACTACAAGATTTTCAAAATCAAAACAGCTAGATTGAACTAAATAATAGTACACTGCGATTACTACATAGAAACGCAGACTGAAAAAACAATATAGGCAGACAGCTGACATGGTCCCAGGAAGGCGGCAATGGAGTGGAAGAGAGCCGTTGCCAGGCGAGCGACGTTGCCTAGATTGCTGCTCGACGTCTGCGCATGAGAGTTTCTAAGGCTTTTCGCAACTGGATAACATCGACTGAACCTGTGGTAGTTTGTTTTTCTGTCTTATTGTCAATCTGTCTCAAAAAACACTACGGTTGTTTCACAAAAAAATTATTCATCAAAAACCAAAAACGCGTAAAAATGTAACTTTTTTTTAATTATTATTTTGGGTAATTTTGGGGATCATGCGCGACCGGAAGATATTAACTGACCAAAACCAAATTAAAACACAATGTTTTAAGGCTATATTAGTAAACGTTACAAACTATTGTATTACGAAAACATCTAACTCAAAAAATTAAACAAAAAATCGCAAAAATGATGTTTTTTCATATTTTGTCAAAGTTTATGCCCTAGACACGACCGGAAGATATTAATCGATTTCGATAATTTTTTTTCCTCCTTTTTATCCCTCTTTTTGTCTTCATAATTATCAACTTCTCCGCGCGAAAAAATATGAAAACATATCATTCAAAAAATTTTCAAAAAAAAAAAATTGCAAAAATGAAGTTTTTTTCATATTTTGTCAAATTTTAGACTTTATGCGCGATCGGAAGATATCAACCGATTTCGATATTTTTTTTTCCTTCTTTTTGTCTTCATAATTCGCAACTTTTCCGCGCTATTACAAATTCGAAATAAAAAAAGGTGTTTTTTCGGCCCACCCTAGTGTGGATGTGTCCTTTTCTGCAAGGTGCAGAAGTGTCTACTAGGTGTCTCGATTTCACGGTTAAAAAGTACATGCATGCGATTTGGAGCATAATTTGATACGTGCAAAAGATTTTTAAGTTGGTTTGTCAATGGAAATACTGCAGCTAATTTTTCAATATTTTTTAACTAAGAACTCAAAAGAGTCGCAATGACCAATAATGATTCTACTGAACCACAAGCGGGCAGTAGGTTGATTACCACTGAGAATTGAGTTTTGTTTAGAGCACCCCTCCCCCAGGGCATCCCTCTTAATAACCGCTTTATTACATACTAGCTAGGGCTGCGACATCGATGTCGATGTTTTGGAAACATCGATGTTTTTGCTAAAACATCGACGTTTTTACCATCGATGTTTGAGGGTCGATGTTTTTTTCGATGTCGATGTTTTATAATCCAGCAAAAAAAGCTTGGTAAAAATATGCGATATGCAGACGTATTGAGAAGTTTTCATCCTTAATTAGAAGTTTCAGTTAAATCTCCTTAAGAAAACATTTTCTATGATTATAATCGACGTTTTATTCTCGATGTTTCTAAAACATTTCTAATTTGCTTTCGCAATTTTTTTTTAAATTTTATTTATTTCATTATTATTCATTATGCGAATGTTTTATATTTCAAAAAAAAAAAAAAAAATCATCAAGATATGCGACCAAAAGTTAAATCGTTAATCAGCCGTTACACTATCAATCTCGTTAGAAAACGTTTTTGATAGTTACCATCGATGTGTTTTAAGGTCGATATCTTAATTATCACTGTATCGCGCTCGATGTTTTTTTTCCTTTCGATGTCTGTTTTACACTTCAGCAAAAAGCAATAAAAATATGCAATAAAAAAGATTCATCTTTAGCAGTTGCAACATCTATCGTATTGAAATAGTTTTTTTTTTTAATTACTACCGATGATTTAAGGTCAACGATTTTTAAGCATCGTTGCTTTTGTTTTGCTTTAGAAATTTTTTTCTATAACGGTGTTTTACATTTCAACAAAAAAAGTTTCATAAAAATATGCGATAAATAAAAGTAATACAGTTAATCAACAGTTGCAGTATATATCTCACTGGAATGTTTTCTATAATTGACATCGATATCATACGGTTGATGTTTTTCAGGAGACAAAAAAAAAAATCTAATTGAGTGATACAAAGAGGCGCAATGTATTGAGGAGTTACTGTATTACTGTACATTTAAGAGCCATTATTTTGAAAATCGAACAAAAAAGGGAAATTTTGGCAGTGACCATTTTTGATTTTCCTCATTTTTTTACATGTCAAAGGAGGTCATGAGAAATGAACATTCTGAAGTTTGTAGCCCCCCAAAAAAATTTTGTTCGCTCGGTAAAAATTCCCAAAGTTTGATGTTATGCAGCGCTTTTTTGGTAAAACGGCTGAAAGACGCATTTCAGTGCGCTGTAGTTTTTTACAAAAACGCCACCCCATGGTTATGTTTACATTTATTAATTGTACAGTGTGTAGTTATGAGGATCCCATAGTTATTTGGGTTGGGGTGTGTTACTTTCTTTAGTCAAGGGGCCGCAAAGTATTGTTTTTAGACCATTTTCACTCGACTTTGAACTGCATTATTTCCCCCCTAAAAGAACCCCCCCCCCGATTTTTTTTAACATATACTGAAAATTTATACCATGAAGAGAATAAGTGGTACGAAAATTGTTTAATATCTCATTGCTTTAAAGAGAAAAAGACTTTTTTCAAATTTTCAAAATTTGCGGTTTTTTGATCGCATTTAACTCAAAACAGCAACTCTAGGACAAAAAAGATTTTATGGATTATGGAACCTACAGATGTATAGAATAACGTAAAAAGAAAGTTGCGTTGGGTCTCGTCTCGTTTTCAAGAAAATAATTTTTTTTGTAGCTCATTTTAATGCTTTTTTCTCATAGTAAAATGTGTTCATCAAGTAGGTCAAATCTGCTGAAACTCTAAGTATATAGTAATGATATATTTAAATTTGTATAGGGAAAGAGAAAAAGACTAAAAACACTTAATTTTGTCTAAATTTTTTATAATTTTTAGTTTTTTAATTGCAATTAACTCAAAAAACGTGAAATCCTGAGACTATTATTGAATGCACATATTGATAGCTTTGAAATATTGGAAAAAGTAAATTCGGTGAGGTATCTTCAGATGTATTCTAGTGGGAGGTCACAATGACCTCCCGAAAAATTTCATGATCGAAAAATTTTGCTGACGATTCGACAAATTTGGAAACTATTGCAACATTGAGATTTTTTAATGATACATTTTTCTCACGTGTGCTTGATAGTATTCTGTAAAAATTTAAGTTTCAGTGCTCATGGGTATCTTACACTTCTCAAGAAGATGTTCTTAATTTGCCGAAGGAATTTCCCAATTTTTCCGAATGATAAAATACGATCAAGCCCACATGTAAAAAATAAATACATGGAAAATTTCTATGTTGCAGTATTGTTTCTAAAGTTGCTGAATCTTCAGAAAAATTTTCCGAACATGAAATTTTATCTGGAAGTCACAGTGACCTCCATTGACTTCCCATTGGGGAGCCTCTAAAAATACCTCACAGTATTTACTTTTTCGAATATTTCTAGTCATTGCCAGCTAGTAATATGTAAGTTCAATAATTCCCTCAGTAACGATTTATCGTTTTTTGATATAATTGCAATAAGAAGCTAAAAGTTCTAAAAATTCAGACACAATTAATTGCTGTGATTCTTTTTCACTATAACTATACACTCAAAAATTACTGTACACACATACATAAATTTATTATCATATATTTTAAGTTTTAGCAGATCTAACCTACATACTGGACACATTTTACTACGGAGAACGTATTAAAATCTGCCAAGTTTTTTTTTCTATAAAACTAAGAGACACCTGGCCGCTTTATTTTGTACGTCGTTTTACACATATGCAGGTATCATATAATATAAAAAAATAATCATAACATGTAAAAAATACATGAATAGAAAAGTTCTATGCTGCAGTATTGTTTCCAAATTTGCCGAATTATCAGCAAAATTTTTCGATCATGAAATTTTTCGGGAGGTCACTGTGACCTCCCAGTAGAATACATCTATCCCCGAATTTACTTTTTCCAATATTTCAAAGCTATTTATATGTGCATTCAATAATAGTCTCGGGATTTCACGTTTTTTGAATTAATTGCAATTAAAAAACTAAAAATTATAAAAAATTGAGACAAAATTAAGTGTTTTTAGTCTTTTTCTCTTTCCCTATACAAATTTAAATATATTATTACTATATACTTAGAGTTTCAGCAGATCTAACCTACTTGGACACATTTTACTATGAGAATAAAGAATTAAAATGAGCTACAAAAAAAATAATTTTCTTGAAAACGGGACGAGACCCCACGCAACTTCTTTTTTTTACGTTATTCTACACATCTGTAGGTTCCATAAACCAGAAAATCTTTTTTGTCCTAGAGTTGCTGTTTTGAGTTAAATGCGATTAAAAAACCGCAAATTTTGAAAATTTGAAAAATGTCTAAGTCTTTTTCTCTTCAAAGCAATGAGATATTAAACAATTTTCGTACCACATATTCTCTTCATAGTATTCAAAGTATGATATAAAAATCTGATATGGACCCCACACAACTTAATTTTACGTGTAAATTGCTTAATTGATGCCTTAAGTGCTAAAATAGTGCTTGGAGTGAGCAAGATAACAATTCAAACATTTGTATCTCTAGTTTGCTACTAAACAATGCAAAAAATGTTTTACAATGATTAATCTCCTAAATACCGCCGATTTTAACATCATTCAGTGGATTTTTTGCGAAATATCGCCAATAGCGCCAAATTGAACCAAAAAAAAATAATTTTTTTTTCGCCAAATTGGCGTCAAACACTTGGCGACCAAAAACGGCGATGTATCGCCAAGTGGTCGCGCTAATTCATATCACTTTTGTCTGCATTGAAAACACTGATTTACCCCATAAAAGGGCTAAAACACCCCCTTGGAGACATTCGAATGCAACCCCAAGGAGAGGTGCACAAAAATAAGGCAAAAGAGAAAATAAGAACAATTTTGTTGCTCACAGAAACCAACAGAAATCTTACCAAAGTTTAAAAGAAGAAGAAAGTTTTCTTTCCTAGCTTTAAAAACAAAACAATACATTTTCCGAAATGAAACACTTTAAAAAGAACGATGCAACATCGCAATTGATACGATATTTGGTTAATCTGTGCATTAGGTACCCTTTTCTCGCTAAATGGGCGATAGGCGCGCCAAGCGTAGTAACCCTGACTATTTTGCATAGTTTCTCTCGGATGCTTTCAACTCCGCGAGACATTCAAAAACGCGCCAGTTGGTGACTTTTTGAAAACGCGCCAAGCATTGTACCAAAGCACATTTTCACCTGGAAAAAGACAGGGTTGCCAGAGAATTGAAACAGAAAAATACTACGCCTCCTCTAAAAAAAAATACTACAAAATACTACTGTTTCCAAACGTTGCCAAAATCAATATCGCTGAAATGCGACATCTATGAAAATGAAAAAAAAAAAAAAAAATCTGTCAAATCTTTTAATTAAGTCATTAAAGTACATTGGAAACAGGGTTGCCAGAAAAATACTACGCTCCTTATTTGAGCCTTAAAAAATACTACAGTAGTATCAAAAATACTACGTCTGACAACGCTGGAAAAAGAACGAAACAAAAAAAAAGGTATGAAAACGTAACCATGGTAACAACATGAAAAGTTGATTTCTGTTCATAAAATACGTCATTGCATCTCTTTTCAAACAAATTTTATTGTCGAGCTGAACCATTTCAGAATCGTTTGGCTTGTTTTACTGAAGGTAAGCCTTGAATTCCGGGATTCTAAAAACAATTATTACAGCTCTCCTGATGATCGTAGAAACTTCGAAAAAACTTCATTTTATGCAGAAAATTTCAAGCTTTCGAATGACATAAGACTTGAAAATGTGTATGAAATATTTCTTCCCTATTTTATCGAATTTCCGCTAAGAATTCGAATAGAAAAAGAACAAAATGGAATTTTCGAAAAATCGCTTCGAGGTGCAAAACTACATACTACAAACTAATTTTGTGCCAAGTGGCTTGAAAATCGACCGAATGGTTTCGGCGCAGACAGACACACAGAAAGAAGGAAGGAAAGACATACCCACCTTCAGTTTTATTATTAGTAGAGAAAAAAAAGATATTATTGAAGCGATCATGTGAATTTTGGGCATCGTAAGAGTGGGAGAAGCGATGATTGAAATAAAAATTGAGAAAAGCAGCAGGATGCAGCAATTTTGAGGGGCCACAAAAGGGGAAACTAAGTCCTTGAAAAAGGCAGCACCCGACCGAATAATTCCATGAACGATATTTGTTATAAGTTAAATACATGTATCTGTTCTAAAGTATTTCAAATCCTCAGCCAGTGAATTTGAATGTTAGACCTAAATGTCATCAAAATTACTAGACAATTTAAAGATGTGCACATTAGTAGTCTCCACTCGAGTTCAGCAATACGTTCATTTCATTCACGGTCACCGATAACAATAAAAATACTTTTGAAAAAAAAAAAAAATAAATAAAATAAACCGACTTCAGAACTTCACTCGGCAAGTGCTCTAAAAAGTAAAAAATAATTTTATTCTTTGAACACCCATTGATACTACATTTTAACATAAGTTTTGAAGTCGGCGCAAAAGCACTAAATAGAATCATACGAAACTATAATTCAACTATAAATAGAAATTTCAATGAATCTAGGCTCTTTAATCGCATTCTAATACACTACGTGAACAACACAACCACATATATATGTAATGGTACAAATATTCAACTTTTAATTTTCAATGGTTTCTCTGAAAAATGTTAGCAAAATACAGTTGAACATTATTTTATCTTTAGTTTTTGCGCCGACTTCAAAACTTATGTTGAAATGTAGTATCAATGTGTGTTCAAAGAATAAAATTATTTTTTACCTTTTAGAGCACTTGCCGAGTGAAGTTCCGAAGTCGGTTCAATTTTTTTTTTTTTTTCAAAAATATTTTTATCTTATTCTTTTTAGTGTAAATGTACTTTAGATTAGAAATAAGGTAAAGTTTCCATTACGAAACTTCACCTAATTTTCTTAAGTAAACTAGCTGCGTGGCACGGTGTTGACAAAATATTAACAAAATTTGAGCATTTTGTAAGACTGGGAGTCTTACTAATTGTTTTCCAAAGGTTCTTTTATTTTTGCGTTTCCCCGTGTAACATTTTACTATAAATTTATTATATACATTTCATAGCGTGATGTAATTAAAATAGTTTTTTATAGATTGTTGTCTTATAAACGTGGGTGAAACCGCGGTGCACAGCTATGCCATAATAAAGGTCATATCCATGCAAAGGATTTCTCATTTTTCGTTCCAGTTAAAAATACCACGTACGAGGCCTGCTAATGAGTTTCATGTTTGATTCAGTAAAACCTTCATTCAAAATTCTCATTATCATTATTACCGTTTCATATGAACCCACGTTTTATAACAATGGATTTCGTACTTAATCATTCAGGACAAATCGCTTTAAATTTGAGCAAAAATTTGAAGATTTTTCTCAATTTCTTCAGAATCCCGTTATCAAACCTTACGTTAATTAAAACTAATGAAGCCTGAAAAATGACGAATCTATCGGTTCCGGAATTTTTGAAATCGGTTCAGGCGTCTTCGAGTAATCGTATAAATTCATAAAATTTCAAAAGGACCATAGAAATGAATTTCATTACGTAATCCAGAGAAGCCTTACATTCAAAATTGGTCATTATTACGATTACTGTGATCCCGATTTCTATTTCGATCGATTTCTGCAGGTTCCCGTCATCAAACCCGGACCACGAGAGGATGGGACCAATCGGAAATCAAACCCTTTCAGACAAAAAAAAAAAAGAATTTTTGAAATCGGTCCAGCCAGGCGTCTTCGAGTTATCTTATACAAAAAAAAAATTTCTCCGACGAATTGTATAACCTCCTCTTCTGTTGAAGTCGGTTAAAAATGAAATTCAAATATGGTCAAATTGCGAAATAAACATTTGTTTGGAACGAATGTTAATCTAAATACTACTTAGATACACAAACATACAAACGTTAAATTTATTACCGTAATAAAACTGAGAAGTAAAACATCGTAAAAATCATTAAAAACAAAAATAATAAAATTCACATGCAACTTATGGTATCAAAACAAAAATAATCAATAGTTTTGTTCAATTGAAAATATATATGTGCGTTTTTTCATGCACAATGCAAGAAAACGTTTAATTTTTAACCCGAAAAAAATATTTACCCTGAAACTCGTTACGTTATTCAAATAAACACCGTGAATACCTTGCTTAAACTTTTTCCGCTCCTTAAAAAGGTAACCCTTCACAAAAGTTGTATTTTTAAAAATAAACTTTTGAAATAATTCCGGATCGGAAAAACGGACCCTTCTTTAAATTATTTTCAGATCCAGAAAGAAGCCTTGAAGCTATCTGACTTATCATACATTCAAATTACTTGATTCATTTGTGTTACCATTTTTTTTTTTAACAAAAACAAAAGACAAGAACACGAAAAACCTAATAGAATTCATAAAAACAGGTCATGGAAGTCGTCCACAAATGATTTCACTCTTGAAGGGGGAAGGGAGGTTTGTGAAATTGTGAGTTTGTGATATGTGACATCACGCATTTTGGTTGAAATAAAAACCTTTTGTTACAACAATATGTTTGTGTAATATAGCGGGACATATGATAAGGGAAGAGGGGAGGTAAAGTGTGACACTTTGTGACAATGGAAACGACGGGTGTTAAATGAGTTGAGAAAAAAGTGACTTAATGACGGACAGCCCTTTGTGAACATTTTCAAACAAACCTTGGAAAAATTATGAGACATCTCTATGATTTAATAATGGAATGATCGAAAAAATAATCTTTTCAAGTAAGGAGCGTCTTTTGGAAGCATAGCAAAAGAAACAAGAAGTTCTGTCAAGAACTAAACGAGCCTACTTTCCCGTACATCGACATCGGCATTCTAGCATCTGATCATTATTCTCTTGATTATCTAAGACTAAAAATTATGTCAAACATACCTTTAAAAGCAAAATATACCTCTCTCATCAGATGAAATAGACACATAACAAGAAGTTCTGTCAAGAACTAAACGAGCCTACTTTCCCGTACATCGACATCGACATTCTCGCATCTGATCATTATTCTCTTGATTATCTGAGACTTAAAATTATGTCAAACATACCTTTTTAGCACTTAGAGCTGATTTCGAAAAGCAAAATAAACCCCTTTCATAAGATGAAGTAGACACGTAAAAAGTAATTAACGAATAAATAAAGTTTTGTCGCACCTTTTAAAGAGTGTAACTGTTCCTCCGTAGAAAAAATCCTCATCGTTTTCAAAAAAAAAAAATAATAATAATAATAATAATAATAATAAAATAAATAAATGAATAAATAAAAGTACAAAGAGCATCAAAACACATTTTATCAAAGAAAGAAAAAAAAAAGAAAAAAAAAACTCGTCCGTTAATAAAATGTCTCGAATTTCACTTTTAATCTGTTGCCAGTTGCTAAATATAAATAAAGAATAAAATGTTCTCGTGAATGAAAAATTTTTGTTACAAAAAAAACATCGTCTGCCAAAAAAAAAATAATAATAATAAATAAAATAAAACAAATTTATAAATAAACAAAAAATCGTCTGCACAGTCAGTAATTTTTTTTTTCTGAGCCTGCATTTCCGCCATGTTTGCGGAGTCGGAGTCGGAATCAGAGTCCTCATAGAAGATTACTCAGAAAAGTACGTTACAAACATTATTTATCAAAATCATTTTCTTTCAAAGTTAGTTTGAAGGAAATCCGACTTTAAGTTCAGGATCAACATTCAACTAAAATTCCCCGTAGACGCTAATTTTAAGTTTTCTGAACGGTTCAATATTGAACGAAAAATGGTTCAAATTAAAAAGCGAAATATGGGAATGCATGGGAAAGCCTCTCCGAGATCTTTCAAACAAAAAAAAGTTTATTCCATTCGGATGGTTCACTCAAAAGTTATTAGGTGGGGAAAGGTTGCTTGAACGGTTCAATGTTGAACGAAAAAGTGTTCAAATTGAAAATTTTAATACGGTAATGAAGTATCCTTGCTGAGATCCTTCGAACAAAAAAAAGTTTTTTTAAATCGGACTGTTCACTCAAAAGATATTAGGGGTGACAGCTTGATTGAGCGGTTCAATGTTGAACGAAAAATTGTTCAAATCGAAAATGTAGATATGGGAATGAAGTATCCTTGAAAAGATCTTTCGAACAAAAAAAAAGTTTGTTCAAATCGGATTGTTCACTCAAAAGTTAGCATCGCGGGACCGGTTGTTTGAACGGTTCAAAGTTAAACCAAAAATTGTCGAAATCAAAAAATCAAATATAGGAATGAGCTGCACTCGCTGAGATCTTTCGAACAAAAAAAATTTATTCCATTCGGACGGTTCACTCAAAAGTTATTAGGTGGAGAAAGGTTGCTTAAACGGTTCAATGTTGAACCAAAAGTGTTCAAATTGAAAATTTAAATACGGTAATAAAGTATCCTTGCCGAGATGCTTCAAACAATAAAAAGTTTGTTTAAATCAGACTGTTCATTCAAAAGTTATTAGGGGTGACAGCTTGATTGAGCGGTTCAATGTTGAACGAAAAATTGTTCAAATCGGAAATGTAAATACGGGAATGAAGTACCCTTGAAAAGTTCTTTCCAACAAAAAAAAGTTTGTTCAAATCGGGCTGTTCATTAAAAAGTTAGTATCGCGGGACCGGTTTTTTGAACGGCTCAAAGTTGAACCAAAAATTGTTCAAATCAAAAAATCAAATATGGGAATGAGCTGTACTCGCCGAGATCTTTCCAACAAAAAAAAGTTTGTCCAAATCGGAATGTTCATTCAAAAGTTATTAGGGGGGGACAGACAGACCGACAGACCGACCGACCGACCGACCGACCGACCGACCGACCGACGCACAAATTCCCCATCTCAATACCCTACTTTCAAATTTTTAATTTTTCGATATTCATTTTACCTTTTTATTTTTTTAACTTGGCGATATTTTTTGGACTTGGCGATATTTTTTTAACTTGGCGATATTTTTTTGGACTTGGCGATATTTTTTAGATGCATTAAGCTACTTTTGATACTTTTTTCGTCTTTCTTTTATTTTTAACGGGAAAGTAGGCTAAAAAGTAAATAAATGAATAAATAAAGTTTTGTCGCACCTTTTAAAGAATGTAACTGTTACAGTTCTTCCGTAGAAAAATTCCTCAATTGTTTTCAAAAAAAAAATTAAAAGTACAAAGTACATCAAAACACATTTTATCAAAGAAAGAAAAAAAAAAGAAAAAAAAAAGAAAAAAAAACTCGTCCGTTGATAAAATGTCTCGAATTTCACTTTTAATCCGTTGCCAATTGTTAAATATAAATTAAGAATAAAATGCCCTAGTGAATGAAACATTTTTGTTACAAAAAAAAATCGTCTGCCAAAAATAATAATAATAATAATAATAAATTCAATAAAACAAATGAATAAATAAACAAAAAATCGTCTGCACAGTCAGTCATTTTTTTCGGACTGTTTACTCAAAAGTTATTAGGGGTGACAGCTTGCTTGAGCGGTTCAATGTTGAATGAAAAATTGTTCAAATCGGAAATGTAAATACGGGAATGAAGTATCCTTGAAAAGTTCTTTCCAACAAAAAAAAGTTTGTTCAAATCGGACTGTTCATTAAAAAGTTAGTATCGCGGGACCGGTTATTTGAACGGCTCAAAGTTGAACCAAAAATTGTTCAAATCAAAAAATCAAATATGGGAATGAGCTGTACTCGCCGAGATCTTTCCAACAAAAAAAAGTTTGTCCAAATCGGAATGTTCATTCAAAAGTTATTAGGGGGGGACAGACAGACAGACCGACCGACAGACCGACAGACCGACCGACACACAAATTCCCCATCTCAATACCCTACTTTTAAATTTTTAATTTTTCGATATTCATTTTACCTCTTTATTTTTTTAACTTGGCGATATTTTTTGGACTTGGCGATATTTTTTCGATGCATTAAGCTACTTTTAATACTTTTTTCGTCTTTCTTTTATTTTTAACGGGAAAGTAGGCTAAAAATGTGGTTTCATAATTTGAATAACACTTATCGAGAAATTTATGCCATTCATTAAACATGATTTGGCAAATCTCAAGAACGGAACGGCTGGTATAATGTCTTCTAAAATTCATACCAAGCATTTGTTTTTATTTTTATCTCATAAAATCTATCACAAATGTTTTTGCGTTATCATTCATCAGTTAATAATACGCAACAAAATCGCATCTTTCAGCAGTGAATGAACTTTAACCTAACTATGACGCAGCAAAAGACGGCGATGTTAAGAAATCTATTGCTTTCTTATTGCGTAAAAAAAATTTTGGTCAGTGAAAATTTTTTTGAAAAATACATGTACAAAGCATTAATTTCACGGACACCTCGAAAAGCGTATTATTGCGTTATGGCTACAGACAGCCATGATTGCGCTTACTTGCGTTTAGATTTTCTGCTCGTTATGCAATAAATAAAAGTAACGGAAGAATTGTATTCAATAACAAGAATTCAAAAAACAGCAAAAAAAAAAGAAAAAATACAACTGCGACTCTATGATGGGGAATTGAAAATAAAAAAAAACACACACACACACACACACACACACACAGGACGTACTCTGATAAGGAAGCTTTTTTTTAGCCTACTTTCCCGTTAAAAATAAAAGAAAGACGAAAAAAGTATTAAAAGTAGCTTAATGCATCGAAAAAATATCGCCAAGTCCAAAAAATATCGCCAAGTTAAAAAAATAAAGAGGTAAAATGAATATCGAAAAATTAAAAATTTGAAAGTAGGGTATTGAGATGGGGAATTTGTGTGTCTGTCGGTCGGTCTGTCTGTCTGTCCCACCCTAATAACTTTTGAATGAACATTCCGATTTGGACAAACTTTTTTTTGTTGGAAAGATCTCGGCGAGTACAGCTCATTCCCATATTTGATTTTTTGATTTGAACAATTTTTGGTTCAACTTTGAGCCGTTCAAATAACCGGTCCCGCGATACTAACTTTTTAATGAACAGTCCGATTTGAACAAACTTTTTTTTGTTGGAAAGAACTTTTCAAGGATACTTCATTCCCGTATTTACATTTCCGATTTGAACAATTTTTCATTCAACATTGAACCGCTCAAGCAAGCTGTCACCCCTAATAACTTTTGAGTAAACAGTCCGAAAAAAATGACTGACTGTGCAGACGATTTTTTGTTTATTTATTCATTTGTTTTATTGAATTTATTATTATTATTATTATTATTTTTGGCAGACGATTTTTTTTGTAACAAAAATGTTTCATTCACTAGGGCATTTTATTCTTAATTTATATTTAACAACTGGCAACGGATTAAAAGTGAAATTCGAGACATTTTATCAACGGACGAGTTTTTTTTTTCTTTTTTTTTTTCTTTTTTTTTTTTCTTTCTTTGATAAAATGTGTTTTGATGTACTTTGTACTTTTAATTTTTTTTTGAAAACAATTGAGGAATTTTTCTACGGAAGAACTGTAACAGTTACATTCTTTAAAAGGTGCGACAAAACTTTATTTATTCATTTATTTACTTTTTATGTGTCTATTTCATCTGATGAGAGAGGTATATTTTGCTTTTAAAGGTATGTTTGACATAATTTTTAGTCTTAGATAATCAAGAGAAAAATGATCAGATGCTAGAATGCCGATGTCGATGTACGGGAAAGTAGGCTCGTTTAGTTCTTGACAGAACTTCTTGTCTACATTTACTATTCGCGAGTTGCGTATCGGGTAGCGTGATTGATACAAAAATTTTCGAAGATAACACTGGAGATTAGTGGCGGATCCAGCGGGAGGGGGGGGGAGGCACGTGAGGTCCTCCCCCCCTCCCCGTCATATTTTCTTCCAGAAGCAAAACCACATATTTGAACAAAAAAATCCCAACTAAACTGTCGGTTTCGTGTTGATCTATTTTTTAATATTAGTTATTACTTTAAAAATTTTTAGAATGTAGAATCTTCACTTATTTGGGAATCTAGTGTGAAAACGCCGCAACTTCTTGCTATTCACACTCATTGTAGCCAAACATAGTTAACTGCTGGTTGCATTTGGCACCTTTCAGGGATGTAACGCATGTAGCACCAGCGCCACCAGAGAGGGTGCCAAAATTCCACCCTCAACACGGGTGAAAAATTGGCATGCTTAACCTAACGTGTACAGGGGGTGAAAAGATGGTGCCCTGGGAGAGTATAATGGTACCCTCACTTAATGGCATACTCAGGAGGCGGGCTGACAGAGCTGCAGCTCTTGCGCACACATCATGAGAAAAACTTTTGCAAATGAAAACCAAGGGCGGATACAAGGGAGGGGCGATGGGGGCGATCGCCCCTCCCTTGAGGGACTCTTCTCCAGCAATTTTTAGATTTTGAAGTTCAAAAAAGGCAATTTTAGTTGACCTTTAATGACATGAAGGGAAAGGGTGCGGGGATTCGGGGCTCTGATCTGGGAATTTTTCGAAATGGAAGACCAAAACATTCGTAATCAACATGTGTTTACAAGGATGCATGGCGAAAAAAAATGGGTAAGCAAGGGAAAAAAAATCAATCGCCCCTCCCTTGGAACATTTCTGGATCCGCCCTTGATGAAAACTGAGTAAGTGGATGTGTTGGCGAGCCATTTTTTTTTCCGTAAAGTTAAAAAAAGGGGAGAGAAAAAGAGAGAATCTTAAATATTATTTAAGAATATCCGAGAGTCTGTATTATTAAGTTTAACTAATAAAAGTCTAAAATGTAAGCTTCACTTATTTGATTGGGGGGAACAGTGCCAAAAACAGAAAATTACGTTTTTGAACATTAATTTGGAAAATTTCCCGAAGGATAGTTTTAAACCCTATTCCTTTCTCCAATGTCATCAAAGATAGCGTACGAATGCATTTTTAACTGCTTAATTTTGACAACATTTCGAAAAGGAGAGACCCGCACCTTCCTCCACTAACATTGCATAAAATTGCGCTTCTGGAATTTTGATTTCGAAAAAGTTCCGGGATGAGCCCCGGAACTCCATCCCTTCCCCAAAGTTTCACAAACAACTTCTTGACACCAACAAAGGCCATTTTATTTTAATTGTGCTTTTTGGAGCTTCAATTTCGAGGAAAATTGCTGGGAGCTAACATGAAAATTCAAAAATTTCTCCTAACACTCACAAGATTGCCTACGACTACATTTTTAAAACTTTAATTTTGAAAAATTTCCCAGGGAGAGTCCCTCAGCCTCTCTTTTATCGATCGAACACCATCAAAGCTCATCCATAATTGCATTTTTTGAACTATATTTCAGAGGAAAAGAATTTATCCTCCCTCCTCTCCCTGCAATCGAAGATGGTCTAAAAGTGCTTTTGGAACTTCCATTTCAAAAGATGGCCTGACGAATTTAGAACTAATTTTTGAAAAACTTAATTTTTACCACGGATGAAGGTGATAAACTTTTTGAAAGAATTTTATTGCAATTTAAACAAGAAGTTCTGTCGAGAACTAAACGAGCCTACTTTCCCGTACATCGACATCGGCATTCTAGCATCTGATCATTATTCTCTTGATTATCTAAGACTAAAAATTATGTCAAACATACCTTTAAAAGCAAAATATACCTCTCTCATCAGATGAAATAGACACATAAAAAGTAAATAAATGAATAAATAAAGTTTTGTCGCACCTTTTAAAGAATGTAACTGTTACAGTTCTTCCGTAGAAAAATTCCTCAATTGTTTTCAAAAAAAAATTAAAAGTACAAAGTACATCAAAACACATTTTATCAAAGAAAGAAAAAAAAAGAAAAAAAAAGAAAAAAAAAACTCGTCCGTTGATAAAATGTCTCGAATTTCACTTTTAATCCGTTGCCAGTTGTTAAACATAAATTAAGAATAAAATGCCCTAGTGAATGAAACATTTTTGTTACAAAAAAAATCGTCTGCCAAAAATAATAATAATAATAATAATAATAAATTCAATAAAACAAATGAATAAATAAACAAAAAATCGTCTGCACAGTCAGTCATTTTTTTCGGACTGTTTACTCAAAAGTTATTAGGGGTGACAGCTTGCTTGAGCGGTTCAATGTTGAATGAAAAATTGTTCAAATCGGAAATGTAAATACGGGAATGAAGTATCCTTGAAAAGTTCTTTCCAACAAAAAAAAGTTTGTTCAAATCGGACTGTTCATTAAAAAGTTAGTATCGCGGGACCGGTTATTTGAACGGCTCAAAGTTGAACCAAAAATTGTTCAAATCAAAAAATCAAATATGGGAATGAGCTGTACTCGCCGAGATCTTTCCAACAAAAAAAAGTTTGTCCAAATCGGAATGTTCATTCAAAAGTTATTAGGGGGGGACAGACAGACAGACCGACCGACAGACACACAAATTCCCCATCTCAATACCCTACTTTCAAATTTTTAATTTTTCGATATTCATTTTACCTCTTTATTTTTTTAACTTGGCGATATTTTTTGGACTTGGCGATATTTTTTTTAACTTGGCGATATTTTTTGGACTTGGCGATATTTTTTCGATGCATTAAGCTACTTTTAATACTTTTTTCGTCTTTCTTTTATTTTTAACGGGAAAGTAGGCTAAAAATTGTCACATTTCACCTTTATCCACTAGCCCCCTTCAATTAAAAGATACATTTCTCTGGGTTAATGATCAAATTTAACATAAGTATCAGAGAACATTTTGGTTTGTGTAACTTGCTTTTAATTTTATAACATTTTGCAAACGGGGAAAAACACTTCACTAAACACTAAATAGTCGATGTATCTTGCAACATTGAACAATATGCAAAATAATGGATTAGAATGGTTGAAAAGATATCATAAAAGTCAAAAGGACTTTAATTAGCATGAGGAACTATTTTCCTCAGTTGACGTCAGTGAATAAAACGACATAAGCAACCCTACATAATTATGCAAGACATAAATAACAAAAATGAAAAATCACAACGTTAATAAACAATGCACCCTGACAAGCTCTTGAATACTGTTTGGAACTGCACGTAAGTACGGATTCTTTTGTCGTATGACGCAACCCGTTATAAAGGAATGGGGAAAAGACGAAATGTGAAAACTTCAAAAACGTGCAGCAAGGTAAAATTCAGCAAAATAAATGGAATACTTTTTACAATTACACTTTTTTTCAATTACACCTTAATTGCTTTTCATAACGCTAATACCAAACTTAGCTATAACTCCCACTAAAGAACTATTAGAGGACAAAGATTAGGGTTATTTTTTTTCTTTTCGGAGATAAGTAAGTTTCTACAATTACAGATGTTATTTTTTCCTATTACACCTTAATTACTTTTCATAACGCTAATGCCAAACTTAGCAATTTTTCCTCCCACTAAAGAACTATTAGAGGATAAAGATTAGAGTTATTTTTTTTTTCTTTTTAGAGATAAGTAAAAGGTGAGAACAGAGATGAGGGTGCAACTGCAAAGGAGAAAAAGGGTAACTTTTAGCATGCACAACATTTTCAATATTTTTGCTTTTTTTTAAACTGACTAGGGATTTTCATTTAATTTTCCCCCTAAAATACCTTAACTTAATAATTTTCGGCATCCAGTTATCTGTAAGGAAATTTGAGATTCCATAGACTTTCCTAATCTGCTTCTTCCAGACAGCACTACCTTTAAAAGCGTTTCTTAAGAAGCTGTATCACTGTAACGCTTCCACAACTCAACACAACAAAAGCATTAAAAAATATTAAGCATAAAATTTCATTTACTTTCATTACTTAGACCAGAGGTTTTGATTTCGCGGAAACCTGGGGTTCCCTGAGGGTGGGGGGACAAGGGTTCGGGAGGTGGCAAGTTTGAAAAAAAATAATCAAAGCTCACGTATTTCAGCTAAGTTTTATTTATTTTTTTTAAGTTCGAATTCATAAAGGTGGTTCGGTAAAAATGTACAAAAATATTCTATTATTCATAACATGAATTTTAGAAAAGCAGTTAAAAAAACAAATTAGGTTATTTACCATTCATTATCTTACTAATATGTTAGTTTTGTGAGAAAATAAAGATGCAAAAATAATTTTGATAAAGTGAAATACTATTCTTATACTTTTTCTGCATTTTGATCAAGAGGTTGTTTCATGTAAACGGTAAGCTCAAAGGGTTCCTTAAGAGGTAAAAGGTCGAATACACCTGATTTAGACCATACAAAATAAACTGTTTTTTCTCCTAACTTACAATTTTTTTTTTTTTTTTTTCAATTTTTAACTCAAAAAGTATTACGAAATAAGAAGTTACAATGGGAAAAAGTTGAGGATTTGCTTTTCATGTGTTCATATGTATACATTACTTTAAAATATAATTGAATTCCAACATATTAACCGCTAAGCACATTAATTATTCTTTAGAAAAATACGAGAAGGTAGAAGAACAGAAGTTTTTTTCTTCACTACTTATCACAGGAATTGACGAAAATACCAGGATACGCGGTAAGCGGAATTCTTTCAATATTGGTTTGCCTAAATATAATTATTATAATATTGGTTGGCCTATTCAAAGTTGAAAACATTCAACGCTAATAAACAGAAAACTATATCTTTGTATTGAAAATAGATAAATAAAAACAACTTTAATTACAAAAATTGAAAATTAGATGCATCTTTTGGGGCTACAATCCTTTTTCAATGTTGAAGACGTGAGTTTGGACAAGAGAACATCAGACAAAAATAATTTGTCGCATGATCTTTAAACCACAAATGCATTAATTTGCATGTTGAGCTTAATTAAAGTGATTTATATCTATTTAACATTATTATTAATTAAGTTAAAGCCGAATCCTTAGTTTGCTTTATCTGTCCCTCCACCCCCACTCTAGTATGGATCGGGGAATATCGTTTAGCTGCTTTTATTTTGCGCTCATTTTATCTTCATGTTTAGCAATACACAATTTTAAGAAATATAAATACACATATATTAATTAAAAATCATCAAAATGTGAAACAAATCAACAGAAATTTAAAAACAAATAGATAAAAGAAATCAAAATATTTCGGAAACGTGCAGAATCTGAAGTACTGCTAAGCTTATGTCTATACAAATTAAAAGGTTGACAGAAGACTTTTGAATATGCAAAATATGTTCAAAGTTAATATTAGAAAGGTTCTGTGTTCTGTTCAGGGTTGGCTTTTTCCCGTCCAAAACTTGTTTTTCCCATCCCACCGGGAAAAACTGGTAAATACCGGGAAAAACTGGTAAATACCGGACAAAACTGGTAAAGACTAGGAAATGACAATCTGTAAACAATATTCTGGATTTTTCTGTCTGATGTGTAAAATTAAAGTTAGAAATATATAGTTATTATACAAATTTTCATTAGGTTTAAAATTATTCTGCAGAAAAAAGATATAACGAAATAGGAATTATTGCAAAAAGCATAAAATTTGCTCATAAAGTTGTTTTATAATGATTAATTTCCACAATTTTTGGAACACAGTGAATTAAAATTATTAAACTTAAAAATATCAGTGTCATCAAGAGAAGCAATAAATAATTTGTGTTCAAATTTAAATAAAAATTTTATTACTTTTTACGTTGACCTTTTAAACAAAATTTTTTTTTTACAATTTTGGCTTGGTGTAAAATGTAATATTTACAAAATGTAAAGAACTCATTCCACATTTCAGCAAAATGAAATCAAGCTTTGATAAAGCAATGACCCCTGTCCATTTTTTGGCACACCTGATGAATCCAAAATATAAAGGTGAAAAGTTATTACAAGATCAGGAGGAATCTGATCGCGCACTTTGGTTGAGGAATTTAAGTAAAACCGGAACAGATGCAGAATTTCTCCAATTAATGGAACATCTTCAGGGATGTCCTGCATTATCAGCATCTCTGGAGCGTATTTTTTCTAATTTTTCTTTCATCCAAAACAAGATTAGAAATAGACGGGGTTTACAAAAAGCCTGTAAATTAGTATTTTGTTACATGATGCTAAAATCCAATGTGTAAGGGGGTGATGAAGAATACGAATACGATTGGTAAATGTTTGGGACTCTGTGTGGTAAGTAAATATTCAAATAAATGTACTCCATTGTTCGATTTTGTAGATCTTGTTTTTTTTTTTAAATCTTTCAAGCTATTTACTTAGAACTCAAGTTTGACATTTTTAAAGATTGTTTTGAATTCATGTTTTAAATGATCAGTTTTTCCCATGTGGGAAAAACATAGTATTTTCCAGTACGGTAAATACCGGTTTTTACCATGGTATTTACCGGGGGTGGGAAAAACTTTGCCAACCCTGGTTCTGTTCAAAAAAGCATCCGAAAATCAAGCCGTTTCTTTTCATAAACTAAGTAGCCAATGCTTCAAGAGCAGCTTCAACTGTGCAACCACCGATCTGTTTACTGATTTCAGTTTCTTAATTGGTCATTTATGCAAAGTATCATCCGATGACATTGAGGTGGGGAAACTTTTACTTCCTTGAGTTGAGGAGTCATCTACAAAATTGATAAGGTGATAGCAAATAGAAAACAAATGAGAGGTCAACCTGAGGGCGTCGGGTTCGATGCGCCCTCCAAATAACCTTGACCAACTTCACAATGGTATCTTCTGATCGGAGTTAAGGTCATGTTTGTTCAATTGAGTTTTAATGTTAAGCCAGAGTGCCACTAACACGTCACCTATCACGTAGCGAGACGTTTGGAAAGAACAGATGTTTGAAAAAAACACACACAGAGAGACTAGCTGACATGCAAATTACAGGTCTTCAAAAAGTGTGATCTCTATTTTACTTTGTTGAAAGCTAGTTGATTTTAAAAGAAAAAACCGACTACATAATGCATTCCGTGGTTGTGGTCAACAGTTTCCAAAGATCTTTTTTTAGATCGCACTAGCTGGATCCTTCTTCCACTTAATTTACGAATCCCTTTTAAATTGAAGAAATAATTTCAGTGTGAAAAAATAACCAATATTGGCTGAGGGTTCAGCTAAGTGGCCCAGCAAAAATCAAATAAAAACTAATTAAGCTTCATATACATAAGATTTTAACTAATATGTGAAGTCATATGAAAATTTATTATACAGATTCCACTATAAGTTTAAAACTGGCAATATCAACGTTTTGACAAGAAAAAAAAATATAACTGATGGCATTTTTTTAGCTGAATAAAGGACTTATTAAGACTTATTTATTAATGTTACTTTTTATTTGTTTTAATTTTATTATTATAAATATTATATATTTTGACTTTGCATCTTTACACACGAATTATTAGAAAAATAACGGTTATATAAAGATTTACTGCGTAATTTTCACGAGAAGATGAGAACATTTTAAACGAATAAATAAAGGTCGATCACAATAGCAACCAACCGTAACTCCCAACTGAGTTATTTCTAAATTGGAAACGACATATGAAGGTCTATTAAACTACTCCCTGATGAGACGATGATGGCGATTGGTAACACCAACAGAACAGCTTAAAATTGGTTGAAACACAGATAACCTTATCGGAAAATTGAACTGTCAATCATACTTCATACTTACACATCCCCGAAAGGCAAAATCAATCAACTAAACGCAGTTTTTGGCATTACTTCCTAAGCAACAACAACGCGAGGTGTCAGAGGAAAAAAATATATATTTTGACATCCTCAAACCTGTTGAAGCTAATTGCACCCCATGTTATACTTTTGAGCGAAAAACAAAACAATTTTTTTGTCTAATACAAAGAGTTAATACGAGAGAAAACATGAGATCATGACGTATGAGTTATGAAAACTAGTCTATTACTTATTGTTTGTAAGAGAAAATAAGTCATATAATCATGTTTGAGAAGGAGGAAGAAAAACATTTTTCTACTATTATTTATGCCCCTAAAAGCTTCAATTATGTCATAAATTTTATGAAGAGAAAAATGTATGTTCTTTTCGCATTATAATATTTTGCAATTAGTTTTTATAAGCTTGCAATGATTTTAACAAGCAGTATAACAACCAAAAACATTCTACCTTTAAGTATTTTTGTTCTCAATGTTGCCTGCTATTCCCATCCCTTCTCCTGTTCTATGAAAGGCATATTACACACAATAAAGATAACGACTTGTGAATTTTATACGAAAACCCTTATATATCCCACAAATAATTGGACTTAAAAACACATACGTTTTCTGCAATCACAATAAACGCAAGCAAAATCACTGGTAATTGGCTTAAATGCAAGTTTTATACTGTACTGAGTTTGTTCACATAAATTTACACTGATGGGCTTATTGCTTAATATTTTGCTTAGGAACCAGGAACGAAACCTTTGAAAAAACTTTTGGTCCATTGTTCAGCTTCTACAAAACTGCCCAATTAGAAACACAACACACGGTGTAGCATCAAAATCCAGAGGTTGTATACTGCGCTTTAATAATATCACGTAGCATTATTCACCGAAAAGACAAGGAAGCTGACCCAATCTCACATCTCAACCGACATACTTTCACTCAGGGTAAGTTACGCCTTGGGGCTCTCTTTGTAAACCAATAGGTAATGGGAACATATCAGCTACGCTGCAGATGTAAATAAAAAATCAATCAAGTATGCTAGGGAAAAAAAAGGTTACTGTCCCCGGTTGAAGAGAGAGAGCAAATAAACCGATTTCGAAACCAAAAGTGTTGAAATAATAAAGTAATTTCGCAATTGCTGGGAGAAAGTGCAGATGTTTATTTCAGCTCTTCGCATATTTTTTGTAGGTCAAAGGTTAGAATGTTATGAAACTACTACGCCTGGCAAATTTATGTATAAGTAAACTTTCATCTTTACTAATAGGACTGACTAATCATAGGCGGCTAGTACACCAAAGAAGTGCGGGAGTCAAAGGAATTGCAAGGTGGGGTGGGGTTGAAGTTGAACTATGCTGTAGGATTTTTATGCCATTGTTGATTAAATAATCTTCTATTTAAAAAAAAATTTTGAGACGCGGTCTCAAAATTTGGGACTGATAGCCACAGTAGACTTCAAAACCTTTTTATGATAAGAACTACATGATAAAATATTAACCGCATTTTAAGTTTTTCAAAAAAGAAGTAAATCAATCAACGTTTTCATTTTTAAATCGGTTGTTAATTTAGAATTTAGAAAAGTGGAAAGGCAAGAGTCCTTTACTTTTGGAAGTCATTTGGCACATCAGAGACCCCGTACCTTCCGATCTCCTTGGATTTACAGGTTTTTTTTTTTTTTTTTTTTTTCGATGTCAGGGGCGGTTGCTTCTTGCCCCTCCCGTACAAGCTGCCTGTGGTAAGAATCGATATTAAAGAAAATCTGAATGAACAGAGAGCTCACTGCAAGTATTTGGGATGACATGGTTTAATTTGTCGCTAGGTGGACTGCTTATTTTTTTTTCTCTCCGGATAATTAAAAATGCGATAATGTCTGCGAATTTGGAAAAAAGAAAAAAAAAAGAAAGAAAAAATGACTGTCGCTAAATTTTGGACCATGATCTTTCCATTCTGACAGCCAGCAATTCAAAATACAGTTCGCCTGGTGTCAAAAAGTTTGAACTATCAAAATCCTCTCCATCCTCGTATGGTTTTTAAATATACTTCATGTGAGACGAATATTTGCACACCACATGCACAGTTCAAGGTAGGTGCACAAGAAAAAGTAATTCCCGCGTAATGATATGTTTGGAGCGTTATTTTGGTTAGTGGCAAGCGCGTATACAAAAGGGGAACTCTTCTCTGGAGCGACTCTTCGCAGGTAATTTTTCGAAATTGAACTTCCAAAAACGAAACTTCAAAATGTCTTAAGATGATGTTAGAAGGCGGAGAGGTTCGACAGCCTCACTTCGGATATTTTTCGATAACTGAAATCTTAAAACGCGATTGTAGACTGTCTTAGACAGTGAAAGAGAAAGATATCGGGCTCAGGGATTTTCTATTGGTAAGTTTTTGAAAATTAAGTTTCAAATACTCAGATTCAGACTATATCTTCGATGATATTAAAGAAAGGGGGAGTTTGGGATCTCCAAGGAAATGTTTTGGAAGTGTAGTTGGACATATGTGATCAACACGTGCAAACCAGGATATGAAGTGAAGGGAAATTAATGAAATTATTCGCACCACCCTTGAACAATTTCTGGATCCGCCCTTGTGTTATGGCATAAAAATTTTGAAATCAGTAGGTAAAAGCATCACATTTGTCAGTCACAGCAATTCACATAAATTTATCTTCACAGAAAGTCAAGTGTAGATATTTACATCAATCAATTTTTTTTGAGAATACAAAACTATTTCAGATTTTCCTCACGTACGATATCGACGTGACCTTTCATAAAAGTTGCACTCTAGAGAGAAAAGGAAATTCGCCTTGGCAGAAATGGAAAGTAACCACGGGCAATAAAAAGAAACGTGAAGGTCAAACAACGATAGTTATAATTCATGGATAAACTGATCATTCAACTATTAGCACTATCCCAACTCATAAACACAGCATTCAGAATGAAAATGGTAAAGCAAGATGAAAAAGTAACATTTCGTATCTAAAATCAAGCTAAGGAAGGAGTAACAACCGATTGTTCAGATTCAACTACCAACATAATGTCTATTATAAAACGGGAAACTTCACAGATCAGATTAAGTACCAAGACACTTTAAGATATGCATCTAAAACGATCGTTTTGAGCAAAAGAAAGGTTTGAAGTGTTATTGTTGATTGTTACTACGTTCAGTGAAGTTAAAAGCAGGTCAATGCAATATGTACTGGCTTTGCTCAAAATTTTTATTTGGATAAAAATTTATATTAATTCACTCAAAAGGCATGAACTGGGAAATACTTGAATTGAATAGCAAAAAGTTCCTTGTGCGAAATAGCAACATAAGATGTTTACTAAAAAGAAAAAAAAAGCGATAAAATTTTGTAAAAAGTAAAGCTCTATTATTTTTCCGCGATCTTGTAAATAGTTGAATTTTTAAGAAAATTGAAAAATTTATATTATAAGGTATATCTTGTGTCGACATTTATCATGTAGATGAACAGATTCACGAAATGAAATAGAATGTTACTGCCATCACGGAACTTTCTTCTCTTTCGTTCATATGAAAATACGTGCTCAGTTTTTTTGCATTTATTATTTATTTATTTATTTAAACCTCACCAGTCACCACCGTACCTACCCTGTAGTTTTCTTGCATACTATTGCAACTGCCAAGATTTAGTCTTTTGGCACCACTTCGCGATTTGTTGTCTAGGCGGAATTTCAAATTCATGTCTATTATCGCAACCAAGTCTGGGTGATTTTAAGACCCGGCAGAGCTCAAATACAACAACGCCGATAAATAATATGAAGCTGAATAGCAGTCACGAATAACGAGATGCTATAAACGAATCAGCACTTGACACTTGTTACAATTGAAGCTTCCTGTGCGTTGACTTTTGTTTGAATTCTTGTATTACTTCTTGGAACATAGCAGTCACGATAAACGAGCATAACACCCGATTGTGGCATCCCTGCAAGCGCATTGCATTACACCAAAGCAATGTGAACCAAAAACTAATCAGTACCACTCCTCACCGGGAACGATGTGTGCCAAATGTAGTCGATTTTTGTTTTAGTCTGGAGTTAAAGACCACCACAAAAAAAAAAGTTTTCATACACAAAGGATATTTTTCAAAAAAGCTCAAAAAAGGTTCGGCACAACAAAAAACGTGTACACCAAAAGTCCGCCATGCATACATTTTTTACTAACACAGCACTTCTATCTGTATGCTTTGGATATTAATGAAAAAAAAACCAATGGTTTCCATTTGCGGGAGTTGTGCTCTAAAATATTAAAAATGAAAAATATAGCTTCATTTCAGAAACAAATAATGCTGCTTATACTCTTCTAATAGTCGCAAGGGATATCACCTTTTTTCCAAGCTATAAAGATAATTTCCACAGTCCCAAAGAACATTTATTTCCCTTAGGTTCATATCGAGCCTTACTAAGTTTTATACAAACTCCATAAGCATAATATATAAACAAGACAAAAGTATATAGATACTTTTCTGTATGCTTCACAGAAACAATTGTTATTGTTCTTTGTTAAAAGTTATTTAAAGCAAACCTTCATGTACTCTAGAAAATATTTCTTATAACTAAAATTTTGCAGGGGTGATTGTGAGTTCATAAAAAAATACCTGAAAGTTTTAAAGAGAAAATGTGTGTGTGTGGGGGGTAGGTGTTTTTTTTTAAACCAAGGCCCCTATTACTTAAGCACACCTAATTTTATAACTATACACATACGGTAATTAATTTCCTTTCATAAACAAACACATTTAAGTTAGAGCTTCAATTTTTAACTGTGACATTTTGATTTTCATAAAAGACACAGAATTTCACTCAAGAATTTTAAAGTTATGGTTTTTTAATACAAATAAAAATATACTTCATTTATTTATCTCCTAACTAAAGGTAATAAGCATCAAAAATGAGAAAAATTCGATTCTCATATTAGATGCAAATCAATTGCATTTTTTTAAATGAAGGCATCAAAATAAAAAAAGGTGCAAATAAAATAATTTATTAAAGTAAAAATATAGAATGGCACCTGAACATTTCTATTTGATGAATATTATTAATAATTATCGGAAAAATCATCGAAACTTCGAAGAAGAGAAAAAATTCCAAAGGTGGGAAGATAAAAGCATAATTAAAAATATTTTATTTCCGAACGTGAAAATACCAGAAACGATCATGAAAATACCGGAAATTCGGTAAAATACCGGAAAACAATCACCCCTGATTTTGTTTTAACACAATAAACTACTGAAGAAGTTAAAACACTACACATAATACAGTACTGCGTACAAAATTTACAGACTTCTTGATTTAAGAGCAAATGCCTCCAATCTGAATTAATTCAACAAATCTTTATATATTCAAAGCAATATTGTCTACACATAAAAAATAACGAAATATTGGGCATTGCAAGCGCGGGGGAGGCACAGTTGAAATAATGCGTAAATTATCGAGGCTTGCTATAGGAACAAAATCAAAAACATTAAAGTAATTACCAGGGCTTAATTTTGCATGGGAGTTTTTGAGGGGACATATTTATTCTACTCCCACCCCTCCCAGATACGCCCCTCACTATGTAATGGAAAAAGATCTTACATGCTCATCAACGAGACGGAAACAATCCTGTTGGGACGATCTCAAAAATAAAGCTTTAAAATGAAGGAAATTTTATTGGGAATGAATGTGGAAACTAAAGCGATTCAGAGTTTTTTTTTTTTTTTTTTTTGCAGTATCAAAGCAATACGTCTTTAAGAAAAATAAAAACTTACTTCAAATCCCTGCGAATCGTTCGTTTATACACACGAAGCATGTGGACCTGTCGTCTCATCCCCATCTTCTTCAGGAGACGTATGTATCAACACCTTATTCGATCGCGCACGCGGATAGATCTGCGTGCAATCCGGGGAAAAAAAAATCACAGAAGTGCTTAGCAGTGAAAAAAAAAACAGAAAAATGCAAATGAAAGAAAGTGAGCGTTCCAAATCACGACAGCGTGAAAGCACAAAGCCGCACGTTATTCTATATCCCGAGAGAGATCTCTTTTTGCTAACTCCTCTTGATGCTGTCAGCTGAATGTTGACTGTGTGTATCGATGTTTAACCTTATTCGCGTAAAGTCGCCATAGCGGCCTCTTCCTCATTAGCACAGGGCCAACCACGTGGTCAGAGTCCGCCAAATGCCAGGCGTGGGGAACTGGGGCAAAAGGAAAAGCGGGTATGCATCACACTAAGCTCGTTTCGGTTTGACCAGTTTCTGGTGAAACGAAACGAACGCGCGGGGAGGGGGAAATAAATGTATATAAGAAGCAAAAAGGAAACGTCCCGAATAGAAAAAGGAAAAAAAAAAGGAAGATTGCCTGTATTTGAAGGGCAAACTCCAGAACACATACACAACAAAGCGAGTGTGACTCGCGTGACAGAGAACACAAAACACGGGCTTTTGTCTTGACAACGAAAACTTTTATGAATGGTTTTGCAATAAAAAGGTAAGGAAGAAAAAAAGTTTTATTTTCCGTAGCGGATAACAAAAATAAGGAAATTTTTAATCACAAAACTATCATTCCTACGTAAGAAATTTCCCAATATTCTTTACATTCAGGCGCAAATAATAAGCAGTTCATCAAACTTACTACTACCTTGATATTGTTCGTAGGGAACAAATGAATTTTTTTATTGGCATTTTTCCTTACTATCACAATAATGAAGCACCAATAAATTTAGATTATTTATATGACTATAATAGGGCGCAGGTATTACCAACAGGGGCTAAGGCATAATGAGCAAGTTGGTTAAAACATATTTGAAGATAGAAAGGGGAAATATTAGGAGAATTTTAAAATTTGCAGAAGAAATAACAGAAAATATTTAGTAAACAAGTTTTGCTCCCAGCTAAATAAATGCACTGGTAATCAGGTTTTATGCTCAAGTAGCTCGAATATGATTGTTGAAACCTCTATACCTTTTTATAACCCCCCATCCAGCTGAGTACGCAGACAAATCATTTCAGGGGGGGGGGGGCTGAGCCGAGACTCTTTGAGAGGAGGGGGCGGGGCATCTCATAAAATGTGGCTACGAAAACGTGGCTCAACTTTCTGGTATCAATGCTAATACCAGATGATAAAAATACATCATTTTTTTATATCATTTTATTATTCTTGCGTAGTAAAGCGTTTTGATGAAAATAGAAAATGATAAAATTGAAAAGTTTTCTTTATTGGCGAAGGTGTTCCTTAAACATGTGCGTGGAATATTTTTGCAAATTTGAGTTTTAATAACGTTAATTTTGCCATTTATTTTACTATATGCCTAACATTGAGTTTCAATCACACATTTGTTGAAATTTATTTAACAAGCATAATCGGTATTTCTGAAACATATTTGGAATAAGTGTCAACAAAATTGAATTATAAGATAACCATTCACGTCACATGCAATAAAATGAAGAGATTAAAAAAAATAGAAGAAAAGAAAAGAAAAAGAAAGAATTTACTCACCCCCCCCCCCCCTTTCTTTAAATTTTGACCCATACTTAATTTTCCTTTAAAAAAAACTTATGTCTTGATTTCAGCAAGAAAGGAAAAACAAATAAATAAAAATTAATAAACGATTAAAGCTTAAAATTTTAAAACTTGTTTGAAAAATTTCGGAGGGGGCTGCAGCCCTATCAGCCCACCCCCTGAGTACTCCACTGCCCCCATCCCTCCTAGCCCCTCCTTCCTAGACGACACAACAGAAACACCCCTAATAATTATTTAATAGGAGAATAATTAACTTCAAAAGTACGATTGGTATCTGAAGAAGGACCATAAATTAAATTATTTTAACATGTCATTTTTTTCTCGCAAATGGTATATATGCAAACTACAGTTGAAAAATACAAAATTTTCGAATTTTCACTCCCTTGGTGTGCAGCATTCTTTCTTAGTTTTCAGATGCTGCCACGTTTTCTTCCTTTGAATTTAATGCTTCTCCTTTCTAATAGCTCTTCAAATAAAGCTGCATTATAAATTACAAATAAAGTTATAGACTCGTACAAACAAGATTTAATAGTTGGAAAGGACAATCCGCCATGACGCGAATTAACTGCAGAAAACTTTTTTTTTACTAACAACCTCACATTTTTATGTTGAAACAAATTGCATGAAGAAAAGACCAAGATAAAGACTTGACTTTATTCTTGACTAAAGTATCTGTCCTCAAATCCAGTTTTAGGAACACACTTTAAGAGATATTTCCTCAAACTTGTATTGATTTTTGCACTATAACCCACCCATCTTTACACACTTTAAGCTCTTTATTTATTCCTAATTCATGTTTCAAAGTTTAGTTTGAAAAATAACGATTGTATGAGATCATGTAACAAAGTCATCTTTTCTATTTTGCTGTAGAGGGTGATAGAAAAAGTCAATCCAGAAGAGACTTTTGTTGTATAGTTATTGTTTTGTATTACAAATTGTAGAAAATAAAACATTTGAACGGTACAACGAATCAGAAGAAAAGAATTGTACATGTAGAGCTGCACATGACTAAGGAGCATTTCAAACGGTATTTTCATGGATGCGGCAAATCTAAAAAGCAACGTCATTATCTTGAAGAGTGATAAATTGCTATGTTCAATTGTTCTTCAATCATTAACAAACACACCATTTTTGGGATGTTGTTGGCTGATTCAATATAATTTGCTCCGCATGGTGGCCAGCGATCCGTTCATATGCTTACAGATATGTCTTATGTCATTAGTATCTAAAAGCAGCGGATGCACGCATGCAGTACTGACACACGCATGTAGTGTACTGGATATAGAAAGAAAGCCACAGTAAACTCATGCATCACATTTTACAAAAAAGTTTTATCCGAGAAATTTAACCAAATTAGCATGCCAAAACAGTGTTAACAACCCAAAACTCGCACTAAAAGTCTTCTGTAATAATTTCGCAGCATGGGCGCCCATAAGAGGGGGCAAGGGGGGCTCGAGGAACCCCCCCCCCTGGAGACTAGTTTTTTTTTTTTTTTTTTGCTTTTAGTACTATTTTTCTTCATTAATTAATGAATAAGTTATTAAAAATGCCAAATTTTAATAACTCTAATCTGCACTGAAATCGCTTTCAGAATTATAACATTGTGTTTCTTCCTACATTCTTCAATAAAAAAAAAAGACAGATTCGTGGGTCAACCGAAGCCGCATTTCCATGGGAAAATCCCCCATGTCTGCGGACTCCAAGGATGGCAAGACAACTCGGTATTTTTTTGGCACATGGAATTTGGAAAAAAGAAAACCTTTTTTCTGTTTCATATTACAAAGCATTTCAGGTTTCGGGGGAGGGGGGGGGCAGGCATGTTCCAAAGTCTTTGAAAACCATTAAATACCTTTTTGAAATTCCTTAAAAAGTGTTTCAATTGTATCTTATCAAATAAATAAACGATGAATTAACTGAATGGCTGCAATATTACTCTTTCGTTAATCATTTTTTAAATCTCTACACTGTCTCTTTTAAAGGATTTTATGCGTTTTATACTATTGGTCATTTTATACTATTAAGTGCTGTATCTGTCGGTGAGTTCGGAAACTGATCAAAAACTATGTAACTATACTGAAAATCGATGTAAGCAAGGGATTAATGTTTATCTTTTCTCTTTCCTCGTTCTTTCTCTCTGTCGATTAAGAGCCATTATTTTGAAATTCAGACAAGGTGTGGCAGTGGTATTTTTTTATCTTCCTCATATTTTTGCACGTGAAAGTAGGTTATGAGAACTAAACATTTTGATGTTTTTAGCCCCCCAAAAAATGTTGTTCTTTCGGTGAAAATTCCCAAAGTGATGTTTCGCAGCTGTGTTTTTTTTTTTTTTTTTTTTTGAAAAACGATTGAAAAGCGCATTTCAGTGCGCTGTAGTTTTTAAAGAAACACCACCATAAATTTATGTTCACATTTATTGATTGTATAGTACCTGGTAATGAGGAACCCATAGTTATTTGGGTTGGGGTTGTTGCTTTCTTTACTTAAGCCGACGCAAAATATGGTTTTTAGTCCACTTTCCCCAAAAAGCAACCCCCCGAAAAATTTTTAACATATACGGAAACTTTATACTATGAAGAGATCCCACGCTTGTTTCTTTTTTACGCAATTCGACAGATTTGTATGTTCCATAATCCATAAAAGCTATTTTTTTCTAGAGTTGCTGTTTTGAGTTAAATGCGATCAAAAAAAACAAATTTTGAAAATTTGTAAAAATATCGGTCTTTTTCTAATCAAAGCAATGAAATATTTAACAATTTTCGATCCATATATTCTCTTCATAGTATAAATTTTCAGTATAGGTTAAAAAAATTTCGGGGATTTGCTTTTTGGGGGAAATAACGCAGTTTAAAGTTGATTGAAAGTGAACTAAAAACCATACTTTGCGGCCGCTTATCTAAAGAAAGCAACAACCCTCAACCCAAATAACTATAAAATCATCATAACCGGACACTGTACAATCAATAAATGTAAACACAAATTTGAGGTGGCGTTTTTGTAAAAAAACTACAGCACACTGAAATGCGTCTTTCAATCGTTTTACCAAAAAAAGCTGCGAAACATCAGACTTTGGTAATTTTCACCGAGAGGAAAAAAATTGGGGGGGGGGGGGGGAGCTAAAAACTTCAGAATGTTCATTTCAAAATGAGGAAAATCAAAAATTGTCACTGCCAAAACTTCCGTTTTTTGTCTGATTTTCAAAATAATGGCTCTTAATGTCGATCGTTTGTTAAACTACAAAAAAAAATAAATAAATAAATAAATAAATAAAAAAAAATAAAAAAAATATTTTGATTGATCTTAATTTGCAAAAGAATGCGCAGAACATTTATAAATGTTTTGCTTGCCTATTTTACAACATAGTTTTGAAGTCCCAAGTACCCCATACAATGCCTCAAAATGCAGAATTTGAAAACTTATTTTCAAAACTTTACCCGGGGGAGAATGTCCCCGGACCCCCCCACAAATTACGAATATTCTACCTCACTTAACAGAGTCCATTGCATCTCTCTTTTGATACCCCAACCCCAATAAAGGTCAGTCAACACCATTAACGACAAAAATAAAATTAAAAAACATACAGGAAACAGCAGGGTGGGGGATCAGCAAGATTCATAACACACAAAAATGTGGGGTTTTGGTCAATGTGCGAAATGGGCCCTCCCCGATTTTTTTTCTGGATACGGCCTTCAGATACACAACACATGCATTATCTGCAAGTGGTCAAAATCTAAACGAGTCTAGTACTTTCATATTCTTAGTGAATCAAAGAAACACACACATATATATATTTTAACTGTATACTCTGAGGAAAATATCTGAGCCCCCCCCCCCTTAAAATTTCGCATATGGGCACCCATGTTTAGCAGGCAATGTAGCTTTTTTTTCTAAAGTGAAATTTAATTGATTTAAGTAGTATACGGGTGATGAATGTCAATGATTGCGTTTAAAAACACCATGAGTATGCTGCTTTATGACATTTTAATGTTAACAAAAACGAAAAATATTTCTTACCACAACTAACTGACAGAGATTAACCCGTTACCTCCCAGTGATCTATTTGTAGATCACCTCTTTTCAGCCTCCTCACTGAAAACTATACCTTTTTAAGATTTATTCTTGTTGGCTGGTGTTCTATTGATTGGTTCAATAGGAAAGGAGCCAATAAGAAATGACAAGATATCCGACAAAAGCGGGCTTTTGTCGGATGTCTTTTGTCGGATGTCTGTGCATCAATAAGCTCACAATTTTTTTGCATTGAAAAAGGCGTTCCTTTTAAGGCCGAAACACATGTCTGCAGTATCCTTGAGCATTTGTGTCTTTTTAACGTTGTATTTATCCCTTACCATAAAATAGAATATATAAATACCTTTCTGTGCATAAATGTATTTTTAATTTAAAATGAACGCCTTTTTAGTAAATATATGTGGATGTGCCAACAAATATTATTAAGACAACTTTTTGAGTTTCCAATTTAAAATTAAATTACTTCAGTACCATTTTCGTGAACCTATTTTCTGCTCTCGCGAGCTCCAGGGGTTTGCGAAACAACGATTGCGAAAATAATATTAATTTTAAGCAATAGGGATTATCTTCAAAATATTTTTCCAAGTTTTCCCGCAGTATTTTTTTTTTTTTTTGCAAAGCTAAGCTAAACTAATCAAATACTTAAAACATGACGGATTTTCCACTAAGAATTGTTCTTAAACCCATGTCTATCAAAACTATGCTCATTATTATAAAATTCTTCCAAGTAATAGAATAATATTTGTTTTTTCTATAACGTTATAACTGTCTGCCTAAATCCAAACAATTACCATTGTTTAGCCGATGGATACAACGAATATTTAAAGACAAAGCGAAAGTGAAACAACTTTTCTAATTTTCGTTTTCAGCGAGTTAGAGCAGTTAGAAGAGGTAAATAATAAGAGAATGGGTTATTATTGTTATTTCTATGCAACAGAAAAATGAAAAGAATAAAGCCAAAACATTTTAAACAAGCTGAAGATTAATATCTGTCCGAATTGTTGCCAGACGATGTTCAATGTCCTTGGACATTACAAAAAAAAAAAAAAAACTTAACTCGCTCTCACTTTGAGACGCAAAATTAGCAGAAATTTTGAAACTGCAGCGAAATAATTTTTTTTCCTGTTATTTTCTGGAAAAAAACGGAAAAATTTATCTTTACGAATTGAAGTCAAGTTTAATGTGGTGCACCTTTAGTGTTACATGTTGTTACATAACTTACAACATTTGCAATTAAAAAAGCTTTGTTTCCTAACTGTTTGTAAAATTGAAGTTTAAAACGCCAAAAATTATCCAAATTAGTCGAATCATCGTTTGGCGGTAAATTTTGAGCAGGAAGTTATTTTTATTAACTGTTAACTCAATTTGAGGTTTTTTTTTTATTAAACAGGAAGTTGTTTTTCAATAAAAAAGAAAAGTTTTAGGGGAATGTGGGACAAAGCGAAATAATTCAGATAGCTAACCTGTTTCAAAATGAACATATTGAAAATTTGTTCTGAAACTTATTGTCTGTTAAAGAAGAAACAATGCATTTTGAGTTAAACCTTCCTTTGAAATATTTTTTCAATTTTAGTAGTTATTTTGTACTTTCAAAAAACGGTGGATAATTATCACCTTAAAAAATCATTGGACAAAGTTAAAAATAAATTACTTTTGAAATGAAACCAGGGTTGGCAAGGTTTTGGACACTATGGTAAAAGCCCTGGGTTAAACCGTCCTGTCCAAACCCTAGTGTCCAAAACTAAATTTTAGCGAAATTTTATTGTGAGCAAGTATTAAAAACAGTACATTGCTTTTTTTTTTTCTTTTTTTTTTTTTGGAGGGGGGGGGAGGCACAACTGTGTTTATTTAGTTATTATTTAATTAAAATATTCTTTTGCTTTTCCTTTATCTTGATTTATTTTTTAGTTTAGTATTGATTTCATTGATACAATTTTGAAAATATGGAATGTTCTTGAAACTGCTATAATAAACAAGACAATCATCTATACATTATAAGTTAACAATCATTTTGCTGTCTTAAATACAAATTGTAAATTTTGCTTTTATTTTTAACATTTTAAAAATAAAATTTTTCGAAAAAACTTTCTTAGAGCTGATTAATTATTGCAATTATTTTAAGCCAGAGAACAAGTGAAACTTTAATTGAAACTTTATTAAAGCATTGTTAATGTTTTTTATTAACTTCATAATTAAAAAAATTAAAAAACTGCTTTCGTTAGTTGTGGGTGCAAATTCCATTTTTGCAACTTTTAGTACTAACTGGCGATTAAATCCGTAACTTTCACCACGGTTTTTTTCCACTTGAGGCAAAAACTTGCAAACCCTGAAAATAGGCATGTTGAAATCTCTTCCAGCTTAACTTGGCTAAATAAAACAACTGCTAACTACGAACGACAACACGATTGCAAAACCAAAACAATTGTCAATCTCCGCAACTATCAAGTTAACTCTTGACAAACCGACCATAACAAATAAGATTTTTAAAGAAATGATCCGGATAATAAAGGAAACTTATCGAACGAGTGACATTCGAGAACGATGGAAAATAATGAATGAGAGGAAAGGTGTCAATAAAAGGTCATTCCAGAAACATATCATAAATCAAAAGTTTCACTTTTTCCGAATACTGTTTACATCGAGAACATACTCAAAGTTTAAAACAACTGGAAACCTCCGACCTTAAAAGATGACTCATAACAGACCCACCCGAAACTTCTATTCACATGCAAAAAACCGTTCTGACCAACCTTTAATGATTTTCCTTCTTATTAACCCGGCCAAAGCTGTTTGTTATTTTACTTTCTTTCTGGGGAGGGGGGCAGAAGTTAATATTTTTATAACTATGCAACTGCTTCTGTAAATATTCAACTTGAACTGCATTAGGATTGGCACGTAAACCATGGAAAAACGTTCCAGTAAAAATAACTTTTTGCCAGTTTTTGCCAAAGTGGCAAAAATAGTTAACTTTATTTACGAAAAATTTCCCAAAATTTTTACTTTAAAGTTTTTTTATTTTTATTTTTAACTGAGAATATTCATTGCATCATTCAGCCTACTCTCTCTCAAAAAAAAAAAGGCTTCTTTGGTAAATACTATTATAGAATTGAGGGGGGAGTAAATAACTATAAAATAGGAGAGCTGGCTTTGGCTTAAAAGTTTTAACAGGGACGTCGGAAGGGGATTGGAGGTCAATTCCTAAAACCCTTTTTTAAATATATATTGTCAGAGGTGATATTGTATTTTATCACGTAAAGGCTTTTATAGTATTTCAATGACTTTGATTGTTTACTTTTCTTAAAGCCCTTTTTTGGCAACACATACTGGCAGAAACTTCCATTTTTATGCTTTTAAGGAAAAAAGTGTTTCCAATGTAATCACAGTTGACAAATGACTCCGCTAGATCGTGCCGAATTTCATATTGGTAGACGTAGAACTAGATCCGATGAACAAAGACTTATTTTTGAATGTTTTAGTCAAGTTCTATGGAATTATTTTTCGTACTTTGAAGCCCTCAATGTGAAAGTTATTCTTGGCACTACATCGGTACGATCATTTTAGTTAGTCGACCGCTGAATTAGTTTAACTAAGCTACTCGGCGATGAATAAAATTACGAACAGAGGTTGTTCGTAATTGTTTAGCTATTCAATAGATAACACCACTGAAATCAATTATTTCTTACATATGGTTTAAGAGGGGCCATCTATTGAGAAACTAGATAACTAGAGAGGCAGATCCCCAGCTACAATAATATCCATTTACCTTTGAACAGAAACAAAGAAGAAAAACCAACATTCAAAAGCACGAACTGCAAAATTTGTTGCACAAACATGTCTCACGGCCAAGTAGTCCCTTTTTCAATATAAAAATAGTGTTGAGTTTTCAGTCTCACAATGGTGACTGCTCTGAAAGTGCCCATTTGAGAAAAACGTAGGCCTTGCCCCTAGCACATATCATTTGTAAGGGAGCTAATCATTTAATTTATCCACATTATTTTGCATAACCAAGTCGAATAGAAAAAATGAATAAATAAAAAGTCAAAATAACTGAAGAAAGCAGAGCACGATTTTTCTTTCAGTATTGAATTTTACACAAAAGCTGTTTAGCAAAAAGAAAATCATAAGTATGAGAAAAGAACGTTATGAAACTTTGCAAGCGGCATGACGAATTGCAGTCAAGAGCATTCGGGGACACCGCCCTAAATAAACGAATTAAAACGCTTTGAACTTCAGCGGTCACCAAATATGGTCACCAAGCCTAGAACAAACAAGCCTTACAAAAATTACCAAGCCTAGGCAGAAGCCCAGACATTTTTGCCTTATGTTTGTTATTGACTTGTGGTTACTCGTGATGCAATGAATATTCGGCTTCGGTCGAATACCTAGTTTACTATTCGGCCTTGGCGGAATACTATGCAAAAAATTTATTTTATTTTCGAACATTGAAAATTTCATACATATTCATTCATATGCTTATTGGGCATTTTATATGAAATGCATTTACATTACTGAGGATATTCACTAACTTTATTGTTAACTAAAAATGTGGGTGATACAAATCTCGACTATCTTAACACATAAAATAAATCTATACAAAATTATAGGATAAAGCAGAAAAATGAAATATTTTTTATGGCATAAAGGTTGGTTTTCTTATTTTATCTTATGTCCTTAACTAATTTTATTACGCAAAAGTTTTACATAGACAAAATGGAAGATGAGAATTTAAAATGTAAAAACATTCATTAGTATGAGTCCTACTTTACATTTTAACACTATACTTTGTTATCTTTACATCAGTTGTGAAAATCATAGCACTATGTTTTCTTTTTCTGTACAAACACATATTATGATGCAGAAAAAAAATGTTCAGCATCCAGTTTTAGGAGTAAGTCTTTCTTTTTCCTTTCTCTCTCTCTCTCTCTCTCTCTTTTTCATAGAATGTTTCCAAATTTTCAAAATAAGTATGCAGTATGATTCATATGAAACTTTGGTTCTAAAAGATACTTTCTGCCGATTGGGATAGGTAAGGAAATTTTAATTCTCTCTATACTTAAACGACCGTTTTGTTATTTTAAATAAGGGCTTTAGAAAAGATAACAGCCAATTTCTCTTATTCCACTTTGAGCTAAGGTTATTGCTTCACTTGTTATTTTGTTAGTATATTCCAAAAAATACATTCCTCTTTTGGTATTTTTTTGGCCGATAGGGCCGAATATTTTTAAAGTTTGAACTAATGTTATATTTTCATAAAAACTTACCACAAAATATTTTCTTAAATCTTCAATAATGTTTAGAACTCGAAATTAAACACTTAATCATATAAAACTATGCTTTGAATGTAACCTGTGTTTCGTATTTAAGAAAAAATAAATTAACTATTCGGCCTTGATTGTAGAAATCACTATTCGTTGCATCCCTAGTGATTGCAAGAGACTGAATGGTGACGAAAGCTAAAATTCTGAGATCTTCGAGATTATCTTCGAAAATAGTCCAGGCGAAAGACTCTCCTGAGGAGCCTTCTTTAACCCTTTATATCCCAAATTCATTAAACAATGAATTTTCATGCATTTTTTTTTTGGTCTTTTGAGTTGCAAATACATCAAAAAACATTTTACTAATCATAAGAATTTTGGGGGTCTAAGGCCCCCTACGCCTTAGGGACCCCAAGAAAACTGTTTCCAATCGCAGGTACCATCTGTCGACCTCTCAGCAAGTACAACGATACTCAAAAGCTACAGCATGATTCCAGCCATTTAGGATTCATAATACTAAATTCATATAAGCGGAACTTCTAAGTCCAGTCGGGACATAAAGGGTTAAAACTCCAATGATAGAAACTTATTTTTACTCCATTTTGCGCATAAAATACTTGCTGTCCGAAATTATCGTTTCAAAACATTTGAACATAATAATCCGGAAATAGTACGTAACTTAATAATCCGTAATAATAGTACAGTCAAACCCCGCTATAACGAACCCTAAGCGGAACGACTTGAGTGATCGTTATAGCCCTGGGTTCGCTATATCTGAATTTCCCAAAATCTTTGGAATTCGGTAATATGCTATAATAATAAACATCATAATGTCTTTGTTTTTCGTTGAGGTAATATAATGAAGCATTAGAAATAGTAACCATATTTACTCAATAAGCATATTAAAATTTTGATTTTTTTATTTATCCGTAGCATGAAAGAAAGACGTTATTTTCGGTTGAAAACTTTACATCTCTTCAATTTTGTTCTCCACTACTACAAAAGAATCCACAATATGTTTGTCAATGTTTTTAGTCGCAAAGAAAAAAAAAAAAAAAGTCCACATTCTCTTTCTGCTTTTTGCAATTTCTTACACTCGTTTATGATTTTTCATGAGCAGAAACGCTGGAATGACGATTCTTTCAAATCGTGGCTATAGTAGATTTTGAGAGGGAAAATTTCTTGCAAAGTGAGGATTGGGTTTCGCCACTTTCTAATATTTGGATGAATTGAACTTTTTCTTCTACAGAAAATGCTCACTTATCATATTAACAATAAGGGGAATGTGGTTTGGATCGGGTATTTCTGAGAAAAAAGTGTAAGCATTGTAGAAGATTGTGTTTGCTGAGAGAAGAATCGCTAAAGGATAACTGGGACTGAGCAAAAAAAAAAAAAAAACTGGAAATTTCAGACATTTTGCGATCGTTAAACCCGATTTTTCAACGTTTGTGGATCGTTATAAGCGTACAAAATTACATTAATGACATCGGATTTCAGTTTGGACCAATGAAAAGGTTCGCTATAACCAGGGGTTTGCTATATCCCGGGTTCGTTATAGAGGGGTTAGACAGTATTTCTTCCAAAATTGTTCAGCATTTTGAAATTTGAGGCTTTAATCCCTACGCAGCTTAAAACGTTCACACAACATAGATCATATGAGCTCAAAAGACTAGAAGTTAGTCAAAAAACAAGAGATATAAGATAACAAAATCGCTTTTCCCAGTGTAATTCAGAACAATAATGAGTTTTAAGTAATGCTAATCATACGAATTAATTTCGGAGAATTTTCAGCTTAATTTTGTTCATTGTGGGAATCTTAAAATGCCCGTTTTAAAATCTTAAATGCCGCAAACCCTCTTATATCATTGCAATCGAGGTCAACTATTACTTTCATATTCTTCTCATATTACTTTTTTTATTTGCTTGTTCTTTCTTGCGTGGTCCCAAATTTTCAAAAAATTATAATTGGAGAAAGCAGTTCACTTAACATAGTTGACTATAATGAACCTTAATTAAAAAATCAATTTGATTGTAAAAATACTATACCACTAATCATGAATTACCTGAAAAAAAGAAAGGAAATGAAAAATAAAATAACCACTTGAAGGTCATTTTGAACATTAATAGCCCATTATTTCCTCAACACAACCGCTTTCAGTAAAGTTCTCTCGAATTGCAAGAGGACATTCGTTTGCTCTTCAGAGCATGAAACCAAAATCACTGCTGTTATCCAATTATGATTCAGCAATGTTGAATGTTGCGTTTTCCCGTTGCGTGCGAAGGAACAGCCGCACGAATTCCTTGCGCTTTCTTTTGTAACAGAATAATTCAACAAGATGAACAAATCTGTGATCACAAAAAGGAGCTGCCAAAAATCAGACTAAATCTCGCTGCAGAACACGTTTGAAAATTGATTTGTGTATACACTAATAGTATGTAGACACTTCATTAAAGAGGTAGGCGAATTCTCCCTACCCCCTCCCTTACGGGTTAGGGGAAGTAAATATTCTGTTGTTGTCTTTTTACATAAATAAAATTCTAAAGGTCCGATCTTCGATCATCCAAACGTCTACTTAATCCGAAACTGAAAATTAGTCACCTCTAGTGCAGCTTTAAATAACTAAAAAAAAAGGTTGCAATAAAACCGCAGTACGTATCTTCCAAAAATTATAAGAATACTCAGAGTTAGACCATATACTAATAGTCTAAGATCCCACCGCAGTTTATCTACACTCATAGCGTACACTCATCACGTATATATCAAATTAAAGCACATTTTTTTCTGAACGTGATGCACTAAGTCTTCGTATGTAAAAGTGCCCGAAACCTCTAGGCAGCCTGGCCTAAATAGGTCCCATGAATGTAGTATTTCTACACTCATCGCGTACACTCATCACGTATATATCAAATTAAAGCTGATTTTTTTCTGAAAGTGATGCACTAAGGCTGCCTATGTAAAAGTGGCCGCAACCTGTAGGCAGCCTGGCATAACAGGTCACATAAATGAAGTATTTCTACACTCATCGCGTACTCTCATCACTCATATATCAAATAAAAGCTGATTGTTTCCTGAACGTGATGCACTAAGGCTGCCTATGTAAAAGTGTCCGCCACCTCTACGCAGCCTAGCCTAAACAGGTCACATAAATGTAGTATTTCTACACTCATCGCGTACACTCATCACGTATATGTCAAATTAAAGCTGATTTTTTTCTGAAAGTGATGCACTACGGCTGCCTATGTAAAAGTGGCCGCAATCTGTAGGCAGCCTGCATAACAGGTCACATAAATGTCAAATTCTTCATTCATGTAACTTGTTTAGACCCGGCTGCCTACAGGTTGCGGCCACTTTTATATAGGCAGCCTTAGTGCATCACTTTCAGAAAAAAATCAGCTTTAATTTGATATATACGTGATGAGTGTACGCGATGAGTGTAGAAATACTACATTCATGTGACTTATTTAGGCCAGGCTGGCAAGAGGTTGCGGTCACTTTTACATAGGCAGCCTTAGTGCATCACTTTCAGAAAAAAATCAGCTTTCACTTAATATATACGTGATTAGTGTACGCGATGAGTGTAGAAATACTACATTCATGTGACCTGTTTAGGAAAGGCTGCCTAGAGGTTGCGGCCTCTTTTCCATAGGCAGCCTTAGTGCATCACGTTCAGGAAACAATCAGCTTTAATTTAATATATACGTGATGAGTGTACGCAATGAGTGTAGAAAGACTACATTCATGTGACCTGTTTAGGCCAGGCTGCCTAGAGGTTGCGGCTACTTTTACATAGGCAGCCTTAATGCATTACGTTCAGTAAAAAATCAGCTTTAATTTGATCTATACGTGATGAGTGTACGCGATGAATGTAGAAATATTACATTCATGTGACCTGTTTAGACCAGGCTGTCTATAGGTTGCGGTCACTTTTCCAGTGGAAGATTAGTGCATCACTTTCAGAAAAAAATCTGCTTTAATTTGATATACATGTGATGAGTGTAAAAATTTGACATTTATGTGACCTATTATGCAGGCTGCCTACCGGTTGCGGCCACTTTTACGTAGGCAGCCTTAGTGCATCACTTTCAGAAAAAAATCAGCTTTAATTTGATATATACGTGATGAGTGTACGCGATGAGTGTAGAAATACTACATTCATGAGACCTGTTTAGACCAGGCTGCCTAGAGGTTGCGGCCACTTTTACATAGGCAGCCTTAGTGCATCACGTTCAGGGAAAAATCAGCTTTAATTTGATATATACGTGATGAGTGTACGCAATGAGTGTAGAAATACTACATTCATATGTCCCGTTTAGGCCAGGCTGCCTATAGGTTTCGGGCACTTTTACATACGAAGACTTAGTGCATCACGTTCAGAAAAAAATGTGCTTTAATTTGATATATACGTGATGAGTGTACGCTATGAGTGTAGATAAACTGCGGTGGGATCTTAGACTATAAACTATTAGTTTGGATTTTTTTTTTTTTTTTTCCCAAAGAGGATGTGGCTTTTGAAACCAAATTAAGTCAGCCCTGCAGAAAAATGGTAGCAGTGTAAAGGGAGACATGGGGCTTATTGGACCACGGGACACATAGAACAGGTTTCAATAATTTTAATACAATTAATACTTATTTTAAGAGCCATTATTTTGAAAATCGAACAAAAAAGGGAAATTTTGGCAGTGACCATTTTTGATTTTCCTCATTTTTTTATATGTCAAAGTAGGTCATGAGAAATGAACATTCTAAAGTTTGCAGCCCCCCAAAAAATTTTGTTCGCTCGGTAAAAATTCCCAAAGTTTGATGTTATGCAGCGCTTTTTTGGTAAAACGGCTGAAAGACGCATTTCAGTGCGCTGTAGTTTTTTACAGAAACGCCACCCCATGGTTATGTTTACATTTATTGATTGTACAATATGTAGTTATGAGGACCCCATAGTTATTTGGGTTGGGGTGTGTTTCTTTCTTCAGTTAAGGGGCCGCAAAGTATGGTTTTTAGACCATTTTCGCTCGACTTTGAACTGCGTTATTTCCCCTAAAAGCAACCCCCCGAAATTTTTTTAACATATACTGAAAATTTATACTATGAAGAGAATATGTGGTACGAAAATTGTTTATTATTTCATTGCTTTAAAGAGAAAAAGACTTAGACATTTTTCAAATTTTCAAAATTTGCGGTTTTTTGATCGCATTTAACTCAAAACAGCAACTCTAGGAAGAAAAAGCTTTTATGGATTATGGAACCTACAGATGTGTAGAATAACGTAAAAAAGAAAGTTGCGTGGGGTCTCGTCTCGTTTTCAAGAAAATAATTTTTTTTGTAGCTCATTTTAATGCTTTTTTCTCATAGTAAAATGTGCCCATCAAGTAGGTCAAATCTGCTGAAACTCTAAGTATATAGTAATGATATATTTAAATTTGTATAGGGAAAGAGAAAAAGGCTAAAAACACTTAATTTTGTCTAAATTTTTTTTAATTTTTAGTTTTTTAATTGCAATTAACTCAAAAAACGTGAAATCCTGAGACTATTATTGAATGCATATATTACTTAGCTTTGAAATATTGGAAAAAGTAAATTCAGTGAGGTCTCTTCAGATGTACTCTAGTGGGAGGTCACAGTGACTTCCAGAAAAATTTCATGATCGAAAAATTTTGCTGACGATTCGGCAAATTTGGAAACTATTGCAACATTGAGATTTTTTAATAATACATATTTGTCACGTTTGCTTGATCGTATTCTCTAAAAATTTAAGTTCCAGTGCCCATGAGTATCTTATACTTCTCAAGAAGATGTTCTTAATTTGCCAAAGGAATTTCCCAATTTTTCCGAATGATAAAATACGATCAAGCCCACATGTAAAAAATAAATAAATAAATAGAAAATTTCTATGTTGCAGTATTGTTTCTAAAGTTGCCGAATCTTCATTAAAATTTTCCGAATATGAAATTTTTCTGGAGGTCACAGTGACCTCCTTTGACTTCCCATTGGGGAGCCTCTAAAATACCTCACAGTATTTACTTTCTCGAATATTTCCAGTCACTGCCAGCTAGTAATATGTAAATTCAATAATTCCCTCAGCAACGATTTATCGTTTTTTAAAATAATTGCAATAAGAAGCTAAAAGTTCTAAAAATTTAGACACAATTAAGTGCTGTGATTCTTTTTCACTATTACTATACACTCAAATATATAACACACATATATAAATTATCATCGTGTATTTTAAATTTTAGCAGATCTGACCTACATACTGGACACATTTTACTACGGGAGAACGCATTAAAATCTGCTACATTTTTTTTTCTGTAAAACTAGAAGAGACCCCTGGCCGATTTATTTTGTACGTCGTTTTACACATATGTAGGTATCATATAATATAAAAAAATAATCATAACATGTAAAAAATAAATAAATAGAAAAGTTCAATGTTGCAGAATTGTTTCCAACTTTGCCGAATCATCAGCAAAATTTTTCGATCATGAAATTTTTCGGGAGGTCATTGTGACCTCCCACTAGAATACATCTGAAGATACCTCACCGAATTTACTTTTTCCAATATTTCAAAGCTAGTAATATGTGCATTCAATAATAGCCTCAGGATTTCACGTTTTTTGAGTTAATTGCAATTAAAAAACTAAAAATTATAAAAAAATTTGACAAAATTAAGTGTTTTTAGTCTTTTTCTCTTTCCTTATACAAATTTAAATATATCTTTACTATATACTTAGAGTTTCAGCAGATTTGACCTACTTGATGGACACATTTTACTATGAGAAAAAAGCATTAAAATAAGCTACAAAAAAAAAAATTATTTTCTTGAAAACGAGACGAGACCCCACGCAACTTTCTTTTTTACGTTATTCTACACATCTGTAGGTTCCATAATCCATGAAAGCTTTTTCTTCCTAGAGTTGCTGTTTTGAGTTAAATGCGATCAAAAAACCGCAAATTTTGAAAATTTGAAAAATGTCTAAGTCTTTTTCTCTTTAAAGCAATGAAATAATAAACAATTTTCGTACCACATATTCTCTTCATAGTATAAATTTTCAGTATATGTTAAAAAAAATTCGGGGGGTTGCTTTTAGGAGGGAAATAACGCAGTTCAAAGTCGAGCGAAAATGGTCTAAAAACCATACTTTGCGGCCCCTAAACTGAAGAAAGAAACGCACCCCAACCCAAATAACTATGGAGTCCTCATAACTACATATTGTACAATCAATAAATGTAAACATAACCATGGGGTGGCGTTTCTGTAAAAAACTACAGCGCACTGAAATGGGTCTTTCAGCCGTTTTACCAAAAAAGCGCTGCATAACATCAAACTTTGGGAATTTTTGCCGAGTGAACAAAATTTTTTGGGGGGCTGCAAACTTCAGAATGTTCATTTCTCATGACCTTCTCTGACATGTAAAAAAATGAGGAAAATCAAAAATGGTCACTGCCACACCTTGTCTGAATTTCAAAATAATGGCTCTTAATTAGTGACTAAAACACAGCACCTATAAGTCCTATAACGATATCATATGGTACTGTTGTATTGAACAAATTTTATTGCAATTTTTTTCAGTGTTGATCACTTTTCATGTCTTCAATATTCTCTCGTTGGAGTATACAAATCTTCTCTTATTCGATATAAAATTTTTAGTTAAAGAAGCTTGGCCCTCAAAGATGGCAGCAAAATGGTGAACGCTATTCTTCATAAATAAAATGACACATCAACTTATCTGTTGAATTTTCTGTATTTCTCATAATTTTAGATTATGCGTTCGAAAATTAACCTTGAGGTTACGTCATGACTTTTTTGTTGTATGTTGAGCGCTTTTGCGCCTATTATTTTAGTTGCGTTGTAAAATGAAAGTGAAAGTCAAATAGCTCGTTACTTCCAACGAAAAAAAAATGAGTGTTCTTAAAATGAGCGGAAAATAAAACCTTGAGTGCAATGCAAACAGAAAGGCAACATAAAAATCGTCAGTGGGAGAAACTTTTCTTAGATAACTCAGAAGTACAGGGAACTTGCTCTTCAGATAACAATTACATAACATTTAGTTTGATGACCATTTCTTTCCGTTCTACGTCCTAATAAGTGGTTCCTTGTTTGAACTCTATGACGTTCAACAAAACTGGATTTCTTTTTTTTTTTTTTTCTTTTTTAGTATCTTCCACATTATCGATGGAGTTATCACACGAGGGAATCCCAAGAAATCTCTCAACGCAGATGAATCTACAATGGATAGCAGTTGGAAAAAAAAAATATTAAGCAATCGAAATTTGAATTGGATCATAAGTAAACAATCGTGGTTTTCAGCATAAGGTTAAGGAAAAAACACGGTGCCGTTTTGCTTTTTAGCAAGGTTATTATGCATAACATAGCAACAGTGTAAATATAGCTTTTATTAAATGCTTGCGGGTTTATCTATACACTGCTCAAAACAATTAAAGGATATTGTAAGTTTCCTATAAAAAATGGGTTTAAACATTTTTTTTTTCATAAAAGGGAAGAAGAAAGTTACAAACGTAAATTTTGCTCATTTCCAAACTTCATAGAAAGCAAATTTTGAGTTTGTGGTCGAAAACGGCTCTTTAGCGGCAGCGAATGAAATTTCACTCTCACTTTATTATAAGATAAGCAGAAAAGACTGTTCGACGTTCTGTAAGAGCATTGTTCCGACGTGTGCCATGTATCAATGAAGACATCTGACCAATTCAGAAGCTTCTAGAGTTGTTGGCAGACTAGAGGGAGGCCAAACACAAGCCGAGGTAGCGGAAGCCATTGGAGTTTCTCAAAGTGTAGTTTCCAGGGTCAGGAACCCTTTTCTAGAGACTGAAAGTGCTGATCATAGATCAGGACGAGGACGTAGCCCGGCTACAACGCCCAATGAAGACCGCTATTTAGCTTTATCGGCTTGGAGGCACCGAAATATGAGTGCCACCCAACTGCAACGACAACTTTGCTCGGCTACTGGCACCCGTGTTTCGACACACACTGTCCGAAACCGACTCCACGCCAATGGCATGTATGCCCGTCGACCAATGGTGTATGTCAGATTAAGTGCAAGTCACTGTCGTGCCCGTAGACAGTGGGCAACGGAGCACGTTAGTTGGGGAAGAAATGAGTGGTGCAATATCCTGCTGTTATCTGATGAGTCCCGTTTTTCCTTTCATCCTGATAATAGGCGGGTTTTCATCTGGAGGGAACGTGGCACAAGATCTAGTCCAGCATTTATGCGCGAAAGTGTCAGTATTGGTGGTGGAGGTGTGATGGTATACTCTGGCATTTCCATTGATGGGCGAACCGACCTCCATATCTTCCGAAATGGAACTCTGACTGGTCATTGATATAGGGATGAGATCATCAGACCTATCGTCGTCCTTTAGGCTGCAGCAATTGGAGATGACTTCATTTTAATGGACAACAATTACAGACCACATCGTGCTAACTTGGTGAATGATTTTCTTCTTGAAGAAGAAATTGTACGTATGGAATGGCCAGCGTGTTCGCCGGATATGAGCCCAATAGAGCATGCTCGGGACATCCTAGGAAGACGAGTGGCTGAAAGCCTATCACCTCCAGAAACTCTTCAGGCACTCGAAAGTGCTCTTTAGGAGGAGTGGGGCAGAATACTCCAGCCCCTCATTAATACCCTCATTGAGTCCATGACTCAGAGGTGTTTAACACTGCTAGCTGTACGGGGAAACCATACCCCTGCTAAAAGCGGTCTTCTTCAAAGGAAACCCTTTTTACTTCCTTTTACGTAGTAAAGGAAGTACTGTGATCGCGAAAAAAAAATCACTCAAATTTGAGTCTAAATTTTGATTTTGTTCACCCCCGAATGACTGTTCAGTAGTTTTTTCGACCTGTCAGCACTTGCATATGTACCTACCAACATAAGCAGATGAAAAATCCTTTTCAACCACGCCCGAGTTAATTACGACGAGTTTTCTCGTGACGTCTGTATGTACGTATGTGCGTATGTATGCCGCATAACTCAAAAACTATATGCCGTAGAAGCTTCTAGCTTGGTATGTAGGCTCTGAGGATGGTCTAGTTGTGCACCTCCCCTTGTGATTGCATTCGAATGTTCCCAAGGGGGTGTTTTTTTTACCCTTTTTGGGGTAAATCAGTGTTAATTTCAATACAGACTCAAGTGATATGAATTGGCGCGACCACTTAGGCGATATGTCGCCAAGCTTTTGGTCACCAAGTGTTTGACGCCAACTTGGCGATATATCGCCAAGTTGGCGACAAATTTGGCGAAAAAATTATTTTTTGAATTTGGGTTCAACTTGGCGCTATTGGTGATATTTTGCGAAAAATTCACTAAATGATATTAAAATCAGCAACATTTAGAAAATTAATCATTGTAAAATATTTTTTGCATTGTTTCGTAGCAGATTAGGGGAGTAAATATTTGAATTGTTACCTGGCTCACTCCAAGCACTTTTTTTTAACACTTAAAGCAACTACTAAGAAATTTACACGTAAAAGGAAGTAGTGTAGGGTCCATACCAGATTTTTTAATTTGTTTTTCTCATTTTCAGAAAATGCGTTTTTTCCCTTTTTGTACCCAAAAACTGAATAAAAAGCATTTTTTTTTTCTGCCAAACTACTGTATTTTTTGTCTCTTATAGCTTACTACGTGTATTCGATGATAATATATTAATCAACCAAAATGGTTTTTAGGTGCAAAATCAACCAAAAATCTCAATATCCTTCAATTGTTTTGAGCAGTGTGTATGTGTGTGTGTGTGTATATATATACTCGTATATAGGTTGCTTCAAAAAAATGTATACACACTTTAAACTATTGTAGTTTTCCCGCTCTACAAGGCTAATGTTATATTTCTTCGCCAGGTGCCAGCATAATCGTCCCTCTATGTTATATTATCAGTTGGAATTTGTAATATCAACATGGGGGACGTACGTTTGAGTTTTGAAGAACGTAAGCAGTTTATTAAGTGGTACTGAAAGTTTGAGAACGTAAATGAAGTTCAAAGACAGTGGAGAAGGGAGTATGATACAGAACCACCTTCAAGATTAACAATAACACGCATACGAGACAAATTCGAAGTTCATGGAACAGTGTGTGATGTGCATAAAGGTCATTCAGGTGTACAGAATCAGTGGTGACTCGTACTCAGAATTGTATTCATGCTGCAGGTCACCAATTTGAACAGTATTAACATTTGTTATTTATGTTTCATTTACATTGGACTTTCAGCTTTCTATTTTCCTGAAATTTAACTTTGTAGAACGGTAAATAAATTTTCTATGGAAGTTCAAAGTGTGTACACATTTTTTTGAAACACCCTGTATATATATATATATATATATATATATATATTATAATATGACATAGCTTCCAAAATAATAGCTTTCAAAATAAATGTGATCTGTATGAGGGTTCAGCAGACAAAAGTTTGAAACCTAAACCAGGACGGAGTTAAAGGAAGCTGGTAATAGCAAAAACAGAAAATAGTAACATCAAAAATATTAAGACAACTTCTAATCATTAAACGGTGATCTACTTCGTTTTACTTCTACTCTAAAGAAAAAGACATTTCACGAATCCTGGCATAAAAGAATTTTTAGATTGATAAAATTACTCGTAACTAATTGTTTTAGTTATCATAAGTTTTATACAGAACTACTTTGAAAACTCGTTTTAAGGGTTCTAACATAAAAAAAAATATTTTTACAGAACAACAAATTTAAAGGACAATTTATAAATTCATTTTAATTTAACTTATATTCATTACATTTTTAATTAACTCAATTGATACGTGTAAATTGTGGTGAAACAAGTTTTCAACATGAGCAAATCTTATGCGTTTTATAAAAATATTAATAATGACTGCATTTGACAAAAATGTCGGTATTTGAATTTGACAGGTTTTTTGGCAGTTTTCAACTAGTTTTTGACACGTCACGTCAAAACCCCAACCCTGTTTATTTGTAAGACAAAGTTTTCCAAGATGAATTACATCAACAATAAATGTTCGTCTCGACTATTCGATGTTAACCGTCGCTTGTAAAACTTAACAGGCTGAACACAAGCGCAGCTCTTATAAAAATCAGACATGTGACCCAAATAGAATGAAAAATACTGAAATTTCGTCACTGTGTAGGCAAATACAAAATTATTGATATATTATACTACACTTGCAAGGTCAAACAAGGGCTTTTGGTTCTATATAGCCTACTATTTTAATTGGATGCATAAAATTGGTAGATGCTGAATTTAACGTGATGCTCATTCTTTTTGTTCTGCACTCAGTATTTTGCTATTTCAAAAAATACTGAAAAATCACATGTCTGAAAAATTCTATCAAAACATTTCTTGACTGATCAAATTATTTAATGCAGAAATAAAGCTTCATAAAAAATAATTGTTGAGCCATGTTTCGAAATTTTATTTTGCAGCAACACATTTTTTTTTTAATTAATTTTAAGAGTGAACAAGAAGTTCTGTCAAAAACTAAACGAGCCTACTTTCCCGTACATCGACATCGGCATTCTAGCATCTGATCATTATTCTCTTGATCATCTGAGACTAAACATTATGTCAAACATACCTTTTTAGCACTTAAAGCTGATTTCTAAAAGCAAAATATACCCTTCTCATCAGATAGAAGACATAAAAAGTAAATAAATGAATAAATGAAGTTTTGTCGCACCTTTTAAAGAATGTAACTGTTACAGTTCTTCCGTAGAAAAATTCCTCAATCGTTTTCAAAAAAAAATTAAAAGTACAAAGTACATCAAAACACATTTTATCAAAGAAAGGAAAAAAAACTCGTCCGTCGATAAAATGTCTCGATTTTCACTTTTAAACCGTTGCCAGTTGTTAAATATAAATAAAGAATAAAATGCCCTCGTGAATGAAACACTTTTGTTACAAAAAAAATCGTCTGCCAAAAAAAATAATAGTAATAAATAAAATAACACAAATGAATAAATAAACAAAAAATCGTCTGCACAGTCAGTCATTTTTTTCTGAGCCTGCATTTCCGCCATGTTTGTGGAGTCGGAGTCGGAATCAGAGTCCTCACAGAAGATTATTCAGAAAAGTACTTTACAAACATTATTTATCAAAACCATTTTTTTACAAAGTTAGTTTGAAGGAAATCCGACTTTAAGTTCCAGGATCAACATTCAACTTAAATTCCCCGTAGGCGCTAATGTTAAATTTTTTTCTGAACGGTTCAATATTGAACGAAAAATGGTTCAAACCAAAAAGCGAAATAAGGGAATGAACCTCTCCGAGATCTTTCAAACAAAAAAAAGTTTATTCCACTCGGATGGTTCACTCAGAAGTTATTAGGTGGGGAAAGGTTGCTTGAACGGTTCAATGTTGAACGAAAAAATGTTCAAATTGAAAATTTTAAATACTGTGTAATGAAGGTATCCTTGCTGAGATCCCTTCGAACAAAAAAAAAGTTTTATTTAAATCGGACTGTTCGCTTCAAAAATTATTAGGGGTTGACAGCTTGCTTGAGCGGTTCAATGTTGAACGAAAAATTGTTCAAAATCGGAAATGTAAATACGGAAATGAAGTATCCTTGATAAGATCTTTTGAACAAAAAAAAAGTTGTTGTTTGAAACCGGACCTGTTTCACTCAAAAGGTTAGCATCGCGGGACAGGTTGTTTGAAACGGTTCAAAGTTGAACCAAAAATTTTTCTAATCGAAAAAATCAAATATAGGAATGAGTTGTGACTCGCCGAAATCTTTCCAACAAAAAAAAAGTTTGTTTCAAATCCGGAATGTTCATTTCAAAAAGTTATTGAGGTGGGGGGGGGGGAAGGTTTGCTTGAACGGTTCAATGTTGAACCAAAATTGTTCAAATCGAAAAATCAAATATGGGGAATGAGTTGTAATCGCCTGAGATCTATCCAACAAAAAAAAGTTTGTTTCAAAATCGGAATGTTCATTCAAAAAGTTATTAGGGGGGAAAGGTTGCTTGAACGGTTTCAATGTTGAACGAAAAATTGTTCAAATCGAAAATGTAGATACAGCAATGAAGTAATCCTTGAAAAGATCTTTCGAGACAAAAAAAAGTTTTGTTCAAATCGGACTGTATTCACGTCAATAAAGTTAGCATCGCAGGATAGGTTGTTTTGAACGGGTTCAAAGTTGAACCAAAAATTGTTCAAATCGAGAAAAATCAAATATGGGAATGAGCTGTAACTCGCCGAGATCTTTTATTATTTCCAACAAAAAAAAGTTTAGTCCAAATCGGAATAATCATATCAAAAGTTATTAGGGTGGGGACAGACAGACAGATCCGACCGACAGACCCGACGACAAAATTCCCCATCTCAATACCCTACTTTCAAATTTTTAATTTTTCGATAATCATTTTAACCTTTTTATTTTTTTTAACTTGGCGATATTTTTTGGACTTGCTTAACTGCATATTTCTAATATAGATCTATCGCCAATTTTAATACTTTTTTTCGTCTTTCTTTTTTTTTAACGGAAAGTAGGCTAAAAAAGAGCCTAAAAAATATGTGTTTTTTTTTTCTTTTTGCTCCCCCCCCCC
>JAXGGA010001895.1:0-136970 GCA_038373865.1 Uloborus plumipes
CAATTTGCTAAATTACAGCTTTTCAAACGCACTCTTAGAGTTTGGTTATGTTAGGAAAGAGGGATATTCGTGCCCTTCACAAATTTTTTAGAAAAGGAAACGTTATAAACGTAGGAATCTGCCATTTGGGAAAACGAAAGGGTGCAAGGAAAGATCCCTGGATATGTTTAAAAATTTAAATTTACAATTTCAAACGTAGACTGACCCTGATGACATTAAGGAAAGTGGAGGTCAGTAACTGTTCCCCAGAAATTTTTAGAAATTATAGTTGTAAGAGCACTAATCCATACGATCAACGGTGAATTCATGTGGGACTGAAGTTTCGGGGACCGTCTCCGGTAAAGTTCTTGAAATTGAGGTCTTAAAAGTATCTTGGAAGGTAGTTTCCAAGGCTTAGCCTAAAGTTATGTCAATCAAATATGTATACAGTCGACGCTCGATATAACGACCGTCTCCGTCCTAGAGGAAGCGGTTTTTATAACGAGTGGTCGCTATAAGAGGTAGAACATAGAGTATATTGGAATACAGTCGGGGGTTTTCTCACCAGTCGTTATATTAGGATGGTCTTTGTAACGAGTGGTCGTTATAACGAGCGTCGACTGTATTAACATGTCAATCAAAATTCATATTAACATGTCTATCAAATATTCATATAAACATGATGACAGACAGTACGATTTTGTCAGAGCAGAAAACGGTTTGACCGCATGATCTTGCAGCAACCTGTCTAAAAATATTGAGTATGGCATAAGGGCAACTGCATACTTCGAAAAGGAAAACTCTGGTTTTCAAAAGCAAAAAAGTATTTTTAAAGCGTTAAAACCCTTTTTTTTTGTGATTCACCGCGGACCCCCGACAAAAGCTCGGCGGACCCTAAGGGGTCCGCGGACCACAGTTTGGGGAGCCCTGAGCTATACTATTTCTTCACCAAACAATCCCTAAAATTATAATAATTAAATATAATAATAATTATTATTATAATAAATACAGTAATAATAATTTTAATATAAAATTATAATTTAAGCCTTCAATTTTAAGTCAAATTATTTTCGGCAGAGGGGCCCCAAATCCTCCCTCCTTAAGTCACTGAAAGAAAACCTTAAAATGGTGTTTTGAACATATTTGAGCTTTGAAAGTTGTTCAATGGTTTATTACCTTAACACCTAACTTTAACAAAAGATTTCGACTAAAAATTAGGCTTTTAAATCATCAATTTTGAAATACATTTAGTAGGAGAATGCCTGAAATCTCCTAATATCGCTAAAGATGGCCCAAATCAGCAATTTAAAGCCTCCAGTTCAGATATTTTTCTAAACAGACTCCCCTCTCTCCAAAATGTACATCACCAAACACAACTAAAAGCTTTAAACTTTCAATTTTAAAAAGTTTTTGGGTGAGAGCCTCAAAATTCTCCCTGCTTGAGCTACACATGAAGATATCATAGAGTTCTTAATAATTCAACTTCAAAACATTTTTGAGAGAGAGCCCCCTAAACCCTTCCCTAAATTCATCAGAAGATGGCTTAAATGCAGGTTTTTAACGTTTCAGTTTTTGGAATTTTTCCTAGGAAAAGCTCCCACCCCTATCTTTATAGCCTCAAAGACAATGTTAACAATTTAAAGAATGCAACTTCAAAAAAAAAAAAAAAAACTTCAGGAAGTCTCAAACAAATACCCTCTCTTTTAAGTCACTGGGAAGTTCGAGCAAATCAAGCTGCAAAAATTTCCTGTACAACCCCAGTACTTTATGCTCAAAAAAGATTGCCTATAGTTGCATCTTTAAAACTCCAGTTTTTATTTTTCCAACAAAAAGCCTCTCATCCCATTACTTAGACATTGCCTAAGACACAGCACAAAAGATTTAAGATTTCAGTTTTGAAAATTTCATAGAGAGATCCTCCCCTCAAATTCACACTAAGGTAGCCTGAAACAGAGTTCTTAATACTTCAGCATTACAAAAACTTAAAGTACATTGAACTCCTTTCCATAAGTTCACAAAAGGTGATCTTAATTTCCATTTGTAAGACTTTCCCTCTTTCCTAAGTACCCCGCCCACCCCCCCCCCTCCATACATTTAGATCACTAACTACTAAAAGTCTTACACCCTCCCCTCCCCCCTTTTTAGTTTCAAACATTTCTTGTCAGAAAATCTCTGAATCTCCTCTTTTTAAGTTTTTCAAAAGTAGCCTAAAGTTTAGCTTTTAATGCTTTAGAGTTAATTCTTTTTTCTTTTGTATTACAACAGTCGAAATCCTTCTCCTATTTTCACCAAAGATTGCTTAAATTTTGCATTATTAAGACTGCAGTTTTGTAATTTTATCAAAAAAAAAAAAGCCACTCCTCCAACCACTAGTTTTACATCACAAAAAACAGCCGGAATTTTTCAGGCTTCAGCATTTGTCAAAATATTCCAAGGAAGAAATCCCAAACCTCCCATCCCCTTTAAGTCTCCACAAGGCTTAACTAGATAGCGTTTTAAACAGGCTGTATCATTACTCAAAACATCAATGGTAAAGATTTGCCCGCTAGAGAGTGCTGAACAATGACCACCCAAATGTTTGTTTACATTTATTAGCATATTGTTTCTACTGTAAAAAATGATGTTTATCCTATCTTTAAGGGTTAAAAAATATTGATATAGTTAACCCTCGTGGGTCCCTCCCATTTCAGTTACACTCAAGACCCTTGGGGTCATAAACGACCCCAATGCTTCCTTTAATTAATTTATTATGATTATTGAATGTTACATGCATTATTTAAGTTCACACACTTTTTAATGCTAAAAAAACTAAAATAAAAGGACACAACCAAAGTAAAATTTAGTTTCTGCATTAAAAATTAAGATTTTAGAGCAAAACTTATAATAACTGTAGATTTATTTACAACTGTTACAGACCTGAAAAAAAATGATTTTTTGCAAGTGAATTTCAAACACTTATGATATTTTTCGATGCATTTTCTGTCTGTGCTCTTGGACAAAAGTTGCAACGTCCTCTTTTTTTTGGCATTCTGGGAAAGTGACCCCAAGGGTCTTGTGTGCAAAAAATGCAATTCGGGGAAAAAAACAACAATAATAGCACTATTTTGAATAGAAAACTGGACGAATAAAAGCCACAAAATGCCATTAAAAACAAATGGTTGATTAGCAAGATATATTAAACAGAAATTGCTTTGGGGTCACATATGACCCCAAGGAACCCACGAGGGTTAACTGAAGTGGAGTACAGAGTGAATTGATGCCGAGGGCCTTATTAGTACTGCTTTTTAGGGGAAATAAATTCCCCTTTCAGGTAACGTTGGTCGCAAATTATGATTCAGTCATATGACATTCATTCATCTGTTTACTTTCTTCGAATTAGCAACATATAGCAATGGCGTTCAATTCTGAAATCTCTGCATTAATAAAATATAAGCTTAAATTCGCAGGCCGATAAATAAAAAATGTAGCAATGAAATAATATTGTTCTATTTTCTATTTTGCTTCATTATTGTTGCTCACGCGATCTTAATTGCTACGCAAAAGCTCAGATGTTCATTTTGATAGCGTTGACATCAGAGCGATAAATGGCAAATCTACTGTCTGTTTGCGTAATGTACGCCTGGGAACCACGGGCGCTTCCATCTGAAAAAGGGGAGATAGGTTTAGGATGCGCACTACCCGATGCCTTCAGCTTTTGTTCGCTTACTACTTCCTTGTTGCTGTTCCCCCCTATTTCGAAAAAGTCCGAAGAGACTTGGCGCGTGTGTATATGCGGCGGAGGTCGCACAAAAAAATTTTTGACAGTATTCGTCGAGACATTTCATTTTGATGCCCCAGAATGAAATGAAACGATGGAATTCAACGGAAAGACGATTGACAAAACATATTAATTTTTTTAATAACAACGAAATGAGCATATATAATCGCTTAGTACTAAAGAGCAATACAAGTACGAAAAAAATAAACAAAACTACCATATTGTGACGACCAACTGTATCATGGCGAACTGAGGACTGAATTTTAAAAAGTTCTATGGCAACCCGTTGGTAGTATTGGCTCGCTTAATGAATAGATTTCGCCATTTATCGCTCTGTGGTGCCAGTGTCGTTTCATAGTTAATAAATAATTATAATCAATTAAAATGAAAATAATTCACTAACTAATCAAAATAAGCGGTTAAAACGCAGAATAAACCAACAAATAAAACAAGCTATTAAATATACTAAAATAGAATTGAATGCCAAATTGTAAAATTGTCGCCAACAAATTAACTTTTAATTTTGTCTTTTATTTATCTGATTTGTATATAATGTTAGTTACCATAAAATTCGATAGATGTCGCTGGACAATGACCACCATTTTTACCCCAAGGATTTTGATCAAATGAAACAGCCTGTATAAAACGCTATCTAGTGAAGCCTTGCTCTCCATACTTAAAAAAAAAATCTGCAATTACCTTTTTACGTCTTTGTTTACGAACAATTCACGACGGTTTTGGAATTTTTTCTAGTAAGTGTCCGAGATGTCCTTAGATTATCAAAGATGTAATCGTTTTTAATACTTTAATGTTGAATAATTACGGACTGAAGTTCTGATTTATTTTTTCCTGATTTGTTCAAAAATTAACTGATAGTTCCAGGTTTTCCCTGTTTTCCAGGTCTGTGGCCACCCTGCTATTGTCTAGTAGAGATGTGGGTTGTTTCTGTTCATGCTAAAATTTCAGTTACACTATTTTTAAAAGCCTATTGTTCAAAAAAAGTAGAGGTTAAGAAAGTTGTATGTAGTAATTGTTGACGAATTAATAAATTGTCGATTTTATGTAATTATGAATTAATAAAGGAATGGCTTCCATGCCTGGCTGAACATTTAGTAACTTTTGTTGGCATGTTGGTTTTGGGATCTCATTTCTTACAGTGTATATTTACAAATAGCTGAACAAATAGAAATTTCCCAAATGTTTTCAACAGTTCTCACAAAATGAACATGTATTTTGGCAAAAAATTGATTCTACCTTATATACCTGCATGAACTTATTGATTTTGAACGTCTAATATAGATTTAGAGCTCAAAATTTAAAAGGCATGTCGGTTTTGATGTCTTTCCGCTACTTGAATAAAATGAAAATAATGCAAAGAAAAAGACACAGAAGATTGTGCAATGAAAATAACACATACTTGCCTTCATTTGTACATTAAAAAGTATGCATATGTATAGTTACAGCATTGTTGCAACTAAGTGGTAAACTTTAAATATCTATATTTGCTTCCCATATGACTTATTAATTTCTAAGCAGTAGACTGACAAAGCATATAGGACAGAAATGCAATTTATATAAATAAGCCTGATTTAATTAAACTCTTGCATCTCTATTCTTCTCTGAAAGAGATAATAATGATAAAAGCATAGTTCAGTGAATTTTATGATCAAAAATTACGGAACTCTTTTTATTAGCAGAAAAAAAATCATACGCACGATACTTTTCTACGCTTATAGAAAATATGGATATTTAATAAGTGAAATCTACATCTGCTTACTTCAACTCCTGTCAACCCCAAAGCTGTCATGATATTTGGAGTCATCCTAAAGGGCACTTTTTCAGGAACTCTTAAGTTTTTACCCTTTTCAAAACATACATTATAATCAATATGTACCACCTAAAAGAAAAATATTTAGTTAAAAAAATAATTAAATAATCACTAATCAGTAGAACTAAAATGTGACAGAAATTACTTTCCTCTCCCGTTGATAAATCAACTAGCACATTATCAAGATGGCGATCTCCTAATCCAATTATATAACCAATAATGGACATAACAGCAGTTGAATGATTGTAAGTTTGAGTTACATTCCACCACTCAAGAACACTACTGCATGAGCACCAAAGTTCTCTAAAATAAATATATATATGAATGCATAGTATTCATACTTTTAAAACTGCAATGGGTGTAATAATCATAAGTTAAGTACTGTAATATATGTATATATGTCAGGGCTCCCACCAAGAATGTGATCCAAAAAAAGTGAAAAAAGTGACTATTTTTTACAAAAAAGTGACTAAAAAGTGACCAACCGAAAATAAACTGTTACCACTAAAATACTAAGTACACAATTTTATCACTATTTAAAACTTTACCTGTAATATTTTGAACATAAAAATTTTAAATTTATTCACAGAAAATATTATCTACCAAAACTTCAAAATTGTAAGCATTTTATTTCAACTATGAAACATGAACACACAGAATAGTAAACATTTTTTAACACTACTGTAGTAGCTACATTTTTTAGTAGTTTGTAATGTAGCGCACTACTTTTTAAAAAAAGTAGAGTAGTGAGTAGTGCAATACAAAAAAATAGTAGTTTGTCGCAATTTCTGGAAACTACTTTTAAATTTAAAAAAAAATTAATTAATTAAAAAAAAAAGAGAACGAAGGAAACAAAACATGGTTTAATTGACTCTGACTGGTGCACATCTTGCACGAGTACAACAGTGAATGCAATGAGAAATAAGGAACAAAAATATGAGTTGATCCTTAGGTACATCATTTGGCGAAATACATTCTATCTGAAGCAAATGCACCCACAACTCGGTCATAGCATCCTAAGACTTCAGTTTCGTCCTTATTATGGACTCCTCAGTTAGGAATAGCCAATGATCGAGCTGGAGGCAAATATCCTCGTATTGTAGCTAAGATTGCCAACAAACTGGTAGATAAAGTGAATTTATCTTACCAGCGAGCGTCCGCAAACCATGGTGCGGCTCCATGGTTTGCAATAAGAGGATCTTTGCCTCCAGCTCGATCATTGGCTATTCCTAGCTGAGGAGTCCATAATAAGCACGAAACTGCAGTCTTAGGATGCTATGATCGAGTTGTGGGTGCATTTGCTTCAGTTCTGCCTTAGCCCTGGCTTATGGGCGGTAACTCAATGCATACATTCTATCTGTTTGATGTCATTGGTTTATTTGGCATCATAATTTTAATATTCCTTCAAATAATTTTCATGTTCCTAAATATTCCCTGGCAAGAAAAAAATTGAAGGTTGAATTCTTTCAATTTTTCAACTTTTCAATCCTTTATTGTTTGTGGTGAATATTCCTAAAAATTGTTAAAAAAAATCTAAAAAGCACACATTTTAGCAAAAAAAAAAAAAAAAGGAACAAAAAAGAAAAGTAACAAATAAATTCAAAGACAATTTCTAGTTCTATTCTATATTCAAATGAGTTGATTTATTCAAACCACTTTTCGATTTTTTTTCGGTCGAACCTCAAACGGTGTATGCTTTTTATTTTTATGTTTTAAAAAGTTGCGAAGTAGCAACTACAATTCGAAAGTAGTTTGTAGTCGCTACATTTAAAAAAAAGTAGTTGCAGCTGTAGTTAACTACATTTATAACAAAGTAGTTGTAGTTGGCTACAAAATAAATGTAGTTTTTCCAACCACTGGTCTGACTACACTAACAATTTAGAAAACATTAACTAAACTTGGAATCTATGATAGCAGGTAAAATATTCTGTAGAACGCTTGATTACAAAAAAAAAAAAAAAAAAAAATGCAAAAATGAAAAGTATGGAAAACATTCAGAGAATAAATGAGCATGTGCCAAACACTTGAAAACAATCAGCCAAATTAATGGTGCATTGCATTTGCAAAGAATATTATAAACATTTCCAAATATGCTTGTAAGTTAACTTAGAACGTTTCCGGATACTAAAAGTAAAATTCAGGAAACCAATAGTTTTAAATCATAGCTGGTCCTGCAGGATAAACTTCTAAAGCGAAAAAATACTATTTTGCATCTATTTTGCATCTATTCGAAAATTTTACTGAAGACAAAATTCTGAAGAGAAACAGGTATGATATAGACAAGAGATAAGAATACTATACAAGAATTACATTTTTCAAAACTGGCTGCAGATTTACTACAAATAGCTTTGACAATTTAAAATATTTTTCATATTCATGTCAAATCATATATTTCAAAGCAGGGGGTCTTTTATAGTCTTTTGACTATAAAATAAGTAAATAAAATCGAAAAAAGTTTCTATAAACTAAGATAGTCCTCAGACAATGAAAAAAAAGCAACAGCCCAATTACATGCGTATATATGCATGGTTTTTTTTTTCATACTATAAGCTAAATTCTTGAAAAATATACCGTAAGCATACTTTCAACTAACACATCACTCAAGAGTTGAAAATGCTTTTACGACAATGGAATAGACATTTGAACAAACTATTATTAAACAAAGAACTGATCAGAGAAGGAAAAAACATGTAGCTGGAATTCAAGAAAATTTCTACATTGGAATTAAATTTAAAACAAATGTTAAAACTAAAAATAAGAAGTTCTAGAAAATACTGGAAAAGCTTCAGAAAAACAGTCACCAATGGTACGTAAAATGACAGCAGTTTACAAAAGCTTAAATTTCATCAGTCTTCGATTTTTTTTGATAAAATGTTGTGATTACAGAAGACTTTCTCTTCTGCAATTTTTGTTCTATTTAAATAATACAAATAGAGCGGACTAATCGGACCAAAACGATAAAAAAAGCGGACTTTGGCGGGAAAAGCGGAACATTTGGCCAGGTGAATGAAAGAACTGTTGTTTTTTTTTTCGGTTTCATCATCCATAGGGTCATCCAGGAGGAAAAAGAATTTTCTTCCTCTAGCCCTCGTGCGTATCGGTACTGAGCGACGATTTTGATGGTCGAAAGAAAAGTTCAAATGATATTTGTCACTTAGTCAGATTAAAAAAAAAAAAAGTGACCAATGAAGTGACAAAATCAACATTTTTCCCAAAAAAGTGACAAAAAGTGACTTTTGGCCTTTGAAAGTGATTTTTGGTGACCAATGAAAAAAAAAGTGACTTTTAGTGAAAAAAGTGACTTGGTGAGAGCCCTGATATGTATTAGTTTGTTCCAGAATTATTGGCCGCAAATGATATAGGCCACTTCTACAGATCATTCTCACTGGCGAAATAGTGATGAACTAACACTCCAACAACTTGTAAAGGGCATGCATTATAATTGAGTTTTTGCCATTGCTATCATTTAGGGGGGTCATGGAGCAATGGGACTTGTTACTCGTGATTCAGCATGAATTCTTTTCTGGCCATTTGGCGGCTGCAACAATGCCCAACGTCAACAATGCATTAAGTTTTGAGCACAAAAAGTCAACAGACAGTCCATAGATGTCTTACCAAACTTCGTAGTGGCGATTTTGCGATTAAACAGGAACCAAAAGCTACTTGTCCTTGTGATATGGACTGTTTACAGCAAAAACTCTAGACCAAATTAACATCAAAGGTGCGAAAACTTGCAGGCCAAGCCCCTGTAGCACTACAAATTATTTTCAACCATTTGGCCGCAATCGACATGGTGAAAAGAGTGAAATATGCGTACCACATTAGCTAACGAAGATGCGCGTTTGGAAGTGCAACTCGCTAAAGAAACGCGAAGTTAGTGACCCATTCTTGCACCGTATCCTCGCTGAAGATGAAAAACTGTTGTTGTACGGCAATCACAAGCTTAGTGCACCGTGATTGCATAAAAATAACATGTGAAACAGATGCCTTCAACCACAGAAGGTCTTCCTCTTTGTTTAGTGGACTGTCAAGACCTTGGCTCCTTTATGAGTTCCTTCAGCGGTTCAGACCATTAACACGAATGTGTACAGCTGTTATTTGAATGAATAACACATGAAACTTCTCATAAAGAGACCAGCGCTAGTCAATACGTTCAGTCCCATACTCCTGCAAGAATTATCAAGTTTTTATGTCCCGATTGGTGGCCGGTAAAGCATCCAGGCCTTGAGGTATGAGTTTCTCTGCAGCATTCACAGTAGGAGCACTAAGGAAAAAACAGTTTCCGAAAGAAGATGCTTTGATTTAGGGAGCTTTGGACTTCGGCACGACCAATGTGATGCCTACTTCTGCCACAGTGGCATTTTTGCAAGTAAAATTCGTTAAGAAGGGTGCACTTTTGTCGAAGAAGGTCAATTTTTTTGAAGAAATTGATTACTTTCCTTTTGACGCTTGTTTTGCTTCGTGTTTCAATTTCGGTTAAAAATTATGGAACAAACTAATATATGTATTATATATATATATATATATATATATATATATATAGTATAAATCACACACACATTGAGAGCCATTAAAGAAAAAAACCTAACTATAACAATGCAGCATTTTTGACATAGTGGTGTCATGTTTTGACCTGAAAAGTATTGCTGTTTAAGTTTATGAGACATGACAAGAGTGAATCTGCGGCACTTCCATAAAATCAAGGAAAAATAAATGTGTATTTTAACTTGTCTATTCTTTGCATTAATGTCAACAAGTGGTGATGTGCCTGATATCTGTATTTGTAACCGAAGATATCCAAGGGTAAATAAAGATCTGTGTCCATATACGTTTTATGTTTGGCAGATTTTGAACGGATCTTTAAGTCTTAATTTTAGTGACACTTTTGAAATTGCATATATAAGTAACTAAAAGAATACCATTACATTCCATTTGAATTAGTTTTATTTCTTACAAAAATTATAAGGTATTATTTCAGCAATTAGATAGTAAATTTTTACTAGCTTGGGGATTGTATTATTCCTCATTTTGGTTTTTCTAGGTATTGCACGCGGGGGCACTTGGTCATTTTATTCACAAGCGCATAACTACTTTACTACCTAAACATCACTTAAATGAATTTAGCAGCAGTTTTTCTGATGTTAAGAGGGTAAGAAGGGATTTTAGTAAACGCAATGTATAAGATTGCAGTATTTAATTGCATTTTATAATAAAAATTAACTATTATTGTTTACTGAAAACAAACGGGAAGAAATACAGTACTGTATGTTTTTTGGGAGGAACTATTAAACAGTAACTACACAGAGCTGCCATTTCAAGTTTTTCCATGGGGGGGGGGGGTCAAAGGGTCCAAACACAATGCAATTTCATCGGAAAACAAACAAACCACGCCCACTTATATGTAAATACATTGATTTCTCAAAGCCGGGGGGGGGGGGCAATTGACCCCCCTAAATGACAGCCTATAACCGTCACTTAGGGGGTTGAATTAATGAAATAGGTAGCCAGATTTATATGTAATAGAGTCATAAAAATTGGGAACCACTGTTCTAAGTCATACATAAGAAAAATAGAGGTTACTCAAAATATATGTTAGTATTTATTATTATGTTTTTTTTTTAAGTAGTAATATACTCTTAAAACAAAGTTTTACTTCTGGACCCTAGGAAAAATTTTAACAAGTTTCACTAAATATATAGATAGACATATATGATGTGTATGTCAAACACTGTAAGGATAAGTACAAAAATTACATAACAAAAAACAAATAAAAAAAGTAATACTTTGCTAACAAACTGTCAGGTGTTTCTCCCATTAGTTGCTTTAAAACTTCCAGCATTACAGAAAGTGGCCATTCTTTACGATTATCCAAGTTAAGACTCTAAAAGTAAAATATTAAATAAGAGTTATCACAGATAAATTTTAAACATATCTATATACATAAAATAATCAAAATGTAGTTTTAAAAAACTAAAAAACTTGTTTTTAAATATAGTTTAGCCTTTAGTATTAATAATAGTATTAAATCTACTATTATATTTGCAAAGAACGTGAATTTTATCTTTTATTCATAGTTTCATACACAAATAAATGAAACAATTATAATACATCAACATGTAATATAGTTTAGCCTATAGTATTAAAAATGGTATTAAATATATTACTTTTATGTGCGTAAAACACATGAATTTTATCTTTTAAGAGTCACATACAGGCAAACCCACAAGTTAAACTAATAAAAGCGTATTAATTAAAGTTTGATGACGTCATGGCTTGCGGATCAAACGCTCTGCTGCAAACTATACACAATGTGCAATTGTGAAAATTAGTCTACGTTCTGATAGTTAGCATAACAGAGTATCAATTTTCCATTCTATTGTTTAATTTCTCTGGATTATTTATGAAAAAAAAAGCTTAGAGTTGAATCATGTACATTTTTCAGTGTTTGGTAAGAAGCAGTTAACTTTGTTGATGCCATTTTCACTGGTTTTTTTCTATACAAATTTATTAGTTAACTTTCTGAAATTTTTTCCATGTTGGTGTTCCTTTCGTTTTACATATATGAAAACTATCCTATGCACAAGTGTTAACTACAGTTGTTTATACATATTTACTTAGTTACTAGTTGAAATTTTGTTAGTATCTTTTTTTTACATTATATAAAGGATAATGTTCTTTTTCTGTCAAATTTAATGAACATTTTTGGAACTACTATTCCACACAAAAAGTTTTAGAGGGAAGACAACGTTAGTCGAAAACTGTACACCTTATTGTTTGGGAACATGGCATTCAGAACAGATATTCGAAGCAACTAGTGCAAAGCCCAATTCAGAGTTTCAGCGACTGTTGACGTTATTCTGATGGGAACTAGACAAACTATTTTCTTTCTCTGTTTTCGACTTGAGTGCTTAAATGGGCCACTTGACATTGCGCTTATAAAAGAGACGATAACCCATCTCACGCCAGGAAATTCAGTTAGAATTCACTAAACAATGATGACAGAGCACTGGAGTATCATTATAATGCGCTTTATTTGCAACTTAAGGCAGTACTATTTTTGCTACATTCACAAAGCCAAAAAGCACCAATGCTTATTTATGGTGCCTAAAATTTTGGCAACAATTGAATATAACTGCAAAGATCTGTTATTAAAAAAAATCTCAAAAGCATCACCGAGAAAGAATTCTTGACGCAATTTTCAAGACATTGGTGCCAGTTATTACCAAAAGTTCCATTAAAATGTAAAAATTAATTTGACTGTCGTAAACCATCAAAAGGTTTGAGGAAACTATTGTTCCAAAAGGCTCGATGTTTTTTTTTTTTTCAAACTAAATTCAATGAAGGCACAACAATGTTTTTGAAACAATAAACAAAAACTTGTGCTCATTTTTGAATATTTTTATAACATATCAAACAAAATTAAAATAATCAAGGTAAAATTCTTGCCAATTTTACATGTTCTACTATACAATTTCTCTAAATGTTCCACAAAAACTAAAAATAAAATAAATCCTAACTAAAATTAAAAATAAATTGTTAAGAAAATAAAGTCTTTAACTGAAACTAGAATTTTGTTTGAATTGAAAATAATTTGGAGAAAAGACATTGGAGGCCCTACTAAGCATGATAAATCTTACCAAGTGAGAACATTTTTATAACTGCAGTTTTGCAGCAATGTACCATCTTAGGGTGATATGAGAAAAATAGGCAAAAAAGCAAAACTTTACAATTTGGTGAGGACACAAAACAGATGTCTTTTTTCTGTGGGATTAACTCCGGTAAAATCACGCTTCTATTTAACATTATATTTGCTGTACTTAATTTCTTTAATCGTGAATTACAGATACAGCAACAGTTGCAAAAATCCTTTAAATTTTACTACAGGCAAAGCTGTGATGGGTAATGCTAGTACTAAATAAAACTCAATCATTTTATCGATACATTATCATCAAAGATGCATTTAAATTCAATACTTACCTTTTCTTTCAAAAGTGGTGTCAACTTGTTATAATAAACTTCAGAAGGACGCAAAACAGCAGCAATATTATTACTCTAAAAAATAAAACCAAGATATATTTAATTTTAAAATATTGTATGAATGTTTTCCTCTTTAATTACATTTGAAATTAGGGTAACATTGGATAGTGAGTTCGGTGAATATTGAGTAATGCTGCAGTTTTCGGTTGGATTCAGATGTAAGGAACATCTATTTAAACTCGGGCAGCTTCAAAGACTGCAAGATATATGCAATAAGGCCAGATATCCATCTTATATTTGCCTTCAGTTACGCTACATATTTATTATTATTTGATATAATGGTGCGTCAAAACAATAATTCTCCCAAGGTATTTTACATATTATTTCTTCAAAAAAATTTATAAATGCCTTAAAAGAATACTTGTAAAATATAAATCCATATATATTTTAATAATGTTGGATTATATAAAACAAAGTATTATTATTATTATGTTTATTTTTGCAATACAAATAAGAGAGAAAGAAGTGTTATTGCTTGAGATATTTATTAATATACACAAATCTGAAAATTAAGAACTTCCTTTTCAAAAAGAGTTGAAATCTTTTTTTGCACTTATATCTTTTATGTGCACTTGAAAAAATAACTTAAAATTGAGCTTGATAGACTTCAATTTCTCAAATATCTCCCCCCGTTTGTGCAACCACATCAACTCAAATTTTCTTCATCTGGAAAACTTTGTATGCAGGTACAGACCTCTTTATATTTGAAATCTAAGAGTAGTATTTTTCGGTTATGGGTCATTCCGACGAAAATGGTACAAATCATGTCTGAAACTCTTAAGACTTAAGATTATCAATTTAAATAATTTCCACCAATTAATCATATTTTTTTTATTGAGTTTCCATTTATTTGTGTATAATGAAATATAAATAACTAGTACATGACTCATTTATGAAAGGATTTTAAATATTTTCATCACTTTGTTTAACAGAGTGGACAAATAAGCCTTTAAAAATATCTGTATAATCACGAAGAAAAGTTAGAATCACAGACTAAGCATAAAGTGGAATAAACAGCCTAAAACTAAGTTTGCCGGCAATTTCAAGAAAAAATCAATTTTTTCCCATCATAAAATCGGCTCTAACAGAATGGACATCCAACAGTTAAAATTAACGATCATAAGAAAAGAATTAGGCGCACCCTGGTTGTTAAGAGCAAGAATCTGAGAGAGTGTCACGCCTGTGATTCATGACCTCTCAGATTTTCTACCCAAAATTACCAAATGTTAATTATCTTAATGAAAGACCAAATCCAGAATGTTTTGCTCTAAAGTTGAGTTGTTTAGTTTTTATGGACCCCTAGAAATGAAGGTGCGGCATAAAAAATTAAGTGGATTTTCAAGACATGTAAGTTGCCGTGAGCCAAAACTCTTACCAGGAACTGTTTAACTCCAATTTTCTTTTTGTATATGGAATATAGAAGGTTGAAACTTTACAAAATGAATGTTAAATTTGTGGTAAGTTGTTGCCGTAAGGTCAGTAAAGGCCCTCAAAACAAGGCATTTTTGACGTTTTTTAGCGTTTTTGAGGTCCAAAAACAGTTTGTACATTTCAGTTGGCACGGCAAAAGTAGTGTCGTTTGAAAGACCAGTGTAAGCACTTTAAAATAATGTATAAATAACCGAGGAAAGTTCAACGTGCTTTTAGTTGCGTAAGGCCGAAATATGAAAAATGTCATATTTTACCGATATTCAAACGGTCATAACTTCCTCTGCCAACAACATATTGAAATATTTTTTTTGCCAATGTCATACTCTATTCTTTGTCTTAACAGAACAGTTGAGTCCTTTGAGGCGAAATGTGAAAAAATTTTTTACAAAAAATTTATTTTTTCCTGTACATTTTTTGTAAAAAATTTTTTCACATTTCGCCTCAAAGGACTCAACTGTTCTGTTAAGACAAAGAATAGAGTATGACATTGGCAAAAAAAATATTTCAATATGTTGTTGGCAGAGGAAGTTATGACCGTTTGAATATCGGTAAAATATGACATTTTTCATATTTCGGCCTTACGCAACTAAAAGCACGTTGAACTTTCCTCGGTTATTAATACATTATTTTAAAGTGCTTACACTGGTCTTTCAAACGACACTACTTTTGCAGTGCCAACTGAAATGTACAAGCTGTTTTTGGACCTCAAAAACGCTAAAAAACGTCAAAAATGCCTTGTTTTGAGGGCCTTTACTGACCTTACGGCAACAACTTACCACAAATTTAACATTCATTTTGTAAAGTTTCAACCTTCTATATTCCATATACAAAAAGAAAATTGGAGTTAAACAGTTCCTGGTAAGAGTGTTGGCTCACGGCAACTTCCATGTCTTGAAAATCCGCTTAATTTTTGATGCCGCACCTTCATCTTTAGGGGTCCATAAAACTAAACAACTCAACTTTAGAGCAAAACATTTTGGATTTGGCCTTTCAATAAGATAATAAACATTTGGTAATTTTCGGAAGAAAATCTGAGAGGTCATGAATCACCTCATAATGCTAGGCATGACAGTTTCTCAGATTCTTGCTCTTAATTACATAATTCAATGTAGCAAGCTATTCATGGCAGTTATACTACCTACTAGCTGCCAGGGCAGCTAGATTAGCTTCCTGCTGCATGTTGATGATAACGTCCCCCTTCTCTAACTTTTACCTCATTCTGAAGTTATATTATTTGATATAATTTAATGTTCATTCGAATTTAAGACATACCACGCACGTGGCCCGGCGTTGCACGGGCACTTCGTGCCCTGAAAGTAGTGAGGAAAATTTCAAGAAACTACTCCCCGCCAAGGCGGCTCGCTAACAGGCACTTCACGCCTTTACTTTTTTCCTACATAAAAAAATCATTCGAATTATTGAGATGCTTCGCGCCTTCAAGATGGTGAGGAAAGTTTCAGTAAGTTCAGCTCGCTCAAAGGAAAAAAGCAGACATACTTACTCAGTTTTTAATATAAGTAGATGGCTTTTCAACAAATGAATGTTTCAAAATATTACAAGCAGCTAGCGATAAAAATACTATGTAAGTGGCCCGCTTATGAGTTTCGTTTCGTGTTTGATTTAGTTAAGCCTTTATTCAAAATTCTCATTATCATTTTTATCACTGTTTCATAGCAACGACGTTTTGCAATGCAACAATGGATTTCATATTTAATCATTTATTAGGCTTAATCGCTTTAAATTTGACTACTTATTAATTGATATCTTCGCTAATTAAAATCGTAATATTATATAAATTGTAACTAATGAAGCCTGAAAAATTACCTATCTATCGGTACCTGGTTCGACTTTCAGTTCATTGGCGTTCAGGAGAAAGAAGCGTGACATAGATAGATAGTTAGAAAGAAAGAAAGAAAGAAAGATAGAAAGAAAGATAGATACTCGGTTTTTAATACAAGTAGATATTTTTAAAATAATATATCAGATTGAATGCAAGTCTTTATTTTATTTCCAAAATGCATATAACAGAGTGGACAATTCGAAACATAGAAAACCTAGGGACATGGATAAATAATAGTGTTTTTTGGGGAAATTTTTTTCATTTGCGTAATAAACTGCAGAAATGGTGTCAGAAGCATCTTTTGTGCAGTGCAGTGTAATTTATTTTGTTGTCACAGTTCAGTTTAATTTTAAATCACATTTAAAATTCTGCAATTTGAAGCTGGGACACGTTCTTTTCTCCTTCTTCTGACAAAGATAATTTTTTTGTGTCCTTTCTAAATGGATTATACCTAATTAATTGATACTTGATGGCACAAAATTAAATGCAGAACCAATAAAAAATACACTTAATGGGTGGAAGTTATTAAAATTGATTTTAAAAAATTCTAAAGTCTAGGACATGATTTGTACCATTTTCGTCAGAATGACCCTTATACATATAGCAGAGCAACAGAGTACCACAATAGAATTAACAATTCTTTTAAATCATACTATAAAATGAAGAATTCTTGACATCGTAGGATAAGGATTTACATGTTTACAGGTTTTAAAATATAGTATGAATGTTTTCCTCTTTAATTACATTTGAAATTAGGTTAACATTGGATAGTGAGTAAATTATGATAAAAAGAGGAACGAAGGAAACTGCTTGAAAAATTAAAAGACTACAACCCCAATTTTCTAGTAAAGACAGGAATAAGGCTTAATAAATGTTTACCCCTGCTAATGACGAAGTAAATCCTAGAATACCAGAAAGTTCTAGATTTAAAAAGATATTTGCTCCAGGATAATTCATCATTATTAAAATACATGGAAAAATGTGAGAGACTTCAGGCAGAAAAAGTCCTATATATAGAAAATGACAAATACATGAGAAGATTTTTACAAGAGGGTCTCCAAAAAATGGAGATTTCAAGAGTTAAAGAAGAGACAGAGCTCCTTCCAGAAGAAGATGAAAGAACTTCAGTTTTGCCACAACTGCTCATTATAAGAACATGGTGATTTTGGTGGATGACTTGAATTTATATTGATGTGATTTAATAATCTTATTTCTTTTCTAGACAGGCTCCTTTATTCTATCTATTTTCCATGTACGTTCAGTAAATTTGTTGTTTCTTTTCAATTTATTTTCTAGGTTTGTTGCCGTTTTGCTGCCCTTTCACCTGTTGGCTGGCAGGGACGTAACTAGGCAATTTTCGAACAGGGGCAAGACATCTCTTCGGCGCCCCCCCCCCCCCATTAAAATAATAAATATTTGTCGAAGAAATGATAACGCCAACGTCTGGACCGTCATATAAGGGTATAACTCTTCGTATATTACATGGAAAACGAACAAGAAGCACAACTAAATACATATACAATACTTTCTCAAAGCCAAAGGGACAAGTTTTCCCTCTTCACACCCCTGAATATCAGGCCAAACCGACAACCGACACGCATTGGTTTTAGTGCTCCATCTCCTCATACATTTTTTGCTCAGATGCTTAATATGCTTTTTTTTTTTTGAAAGTATGCTTATCAGTTAATAAAAGTTTTTAAATTAAAATGTCAAGTTCGTTCTAAAACTTCTCACACATTTCAATATGAGAGTTGCTTATAGCTCATAGACTTCTTTTTTCATACCGTAACGATTTCAAATGTGAAAAGATTTATAAAATGATATCGAAGTGTATGTGGGCTGAATCAAAATGAATAGATTAAATTTTTAGAAAATAGTATTTAATTATTCAATAAAAGACTTATAATGAAGAAACATTTTCAACTACATTTCTATTTAGTTTCAGCTTTACATTACTTACATTAAAAAACGAAAACATTAGAACTTTATTTTACGAGCTTTTTTGGCTGCAAAACTTTTTCTATATCATCAAATGATAACTTAGACAATAATGATAATAATAATGAAAACAATAATAAATACAAGCTGAATAACCTTAAATACTTTCAAAGCAAAAACAGTTTTTTGAATTCATAATTGAAAAATTGGGAATCATGTAAAAGGAGAGTTCTGTCTTCATTCAGTTTCTCTCAAGTGTTTGAGTTCTTTTTGTTTTGAAATTAAGAATAAAAAGAAGAAAATAAATCATTTAATGCGTTTGAAAACTACTTGAAATGAATGAAATTTTAAAAGCCTTAAATACTTTGCAACTCAAAAATATTTTCATGAATTTTACTTTAGAAAAATTCTTAAGTAAAAAAATGTAATTTTTTAAAATTTAACCTGTCCAATATTCAGCATTAAAAGAAGTGTACAATGAAACTTTAAGAAACTTAAAAATCCTAAACTTTACTGTGTAAGAAAAGGGACGATAACATTAAAAAAATGTGAATTATTGAATAAATGCTTATAAATTAGCATTCGTTTATTAAATACTTTACGAAACATTACATATTATGGCTGAAAAATATTCTGTACAATTTATTTATTTAAAACCGGAATTTAAATTTGAAAATTGTTACTTTTTATTAACGCGATAATTTCCAGGAACAAAAAATTTCCCCTTTTTTTACAAAATTCTTACTCGCAGCGATTGAATCTATTTAACTCTACTCTCAATGCCAACCCCGTATTACAGTGATTGATCAAAAGTAGCCAAAATGTAATTCTTACATCAACTAAGCAAAATAGTGGCTTGTTTAATTATGTCTATTTCGGGAACCCGAACAAGTGATTTACTTTAAAACCGGTCATTTTTATCAAATTGTTGAGAAATATATATTTAAAATATTTTTTAATAAAAAATGCGAGCATCCATGTATAGACTTTAAGGTAGTAGTCTGGTAACTTATGCCTATTTTCATGACTTCTTTGGAGGGTGTTTTTTTATAGGAAAATAAAAATGAATTATCTTGAATATTAAGAGTGTTTTTATTTACATATTGAAAATATAAAAAAAAAAATATTTGAAAAAATTTAATAGTTTATTTCTATTATTATTGTCACTCGAAGTTGGAACCTCAAAAAAAAAAAAATGCACGTGGGTCGCCCGGGTGATTTTGGCCCTTGATGCTATCTGAAATCAAATATTCTTGATTATTCTTAATCTATAGACCTGTCATTTTGGTCGGAACTACTGAAGTTAAATTTCAAGGGTAAATAACAAAATGGCGGACTTTAAAAAAAAAGTCCTGTTATTTTAGCAAAGAAAGTGTTGTAAAATAAAAAGTTAGGGGTGAAAAAAATTCTCTTTAGTACCGACAAGAACTATAAGTGTGTAGAACAGTCTGTTAAAATTTGAAAACAATCGGTTCACTAGAAAAAAAGTTAGGACCCGGGCCTACCAGAAAAACAATGTTTTGAGAGAAATGCGTTTAAAGTTCAACAACAAACTCCGGGGCGCTCTAGGAAACTCGTTCTAACTCCCGAAATATTTCGAATTTCTGTCTGAAATTGTCACAGTATATTCTCAAGACATTGTACTTTCAAATTAAGCAAAAAAAATTTTCTCGATTTTCTGAACCCAAGTTACCAGACTACTTAATGCTAGAAGCAGTTGCTGAATAATCTTACCTGGTTAAAGAATGAACCCCTCACTCCTTTCTGAAAACGGGACATAGTTGATAAAACTTAGAAAGTGAAAAAAAAAAACTTTCTATTTTTGCGTTTAACATTTTTTTCAAGTGTTTTTTTTTTTTTTAATATTTTTTTATCAGCTGTAATAGCGCCTTCCTTCATTTGACGCTCCCAAGTAGCTGCTTGTATTGATGCTTGCCCCCAGGACTGGTCCTGAGGGTGCCAAAATTAGATCAATAGTAGGTTTAAAATTTCTCACTTGAGTTCAATTTCTAAAAAACCACAGAGCATTTTCAAAAAGAGAGAAAGAGAACTTTGAACTGAATCTCCACATTAAAAGACGTTTCTGTAACTTTCTGCCTGTGCCTGCATTGAGCTTTTTTTTTTTTTTTATTTATTTAGGGACAGCTGGCTTTTAAACATTTGTCCTTTTTTTTAATAATGAAAAGAAAATTATGCAGTTATTTAGCCAGTTCAGCGCCCCTAAAATCTGGCGCCCGGGGCACATGCCCCGTCTGCCCCCCTCTAGTTACGTCCCTGTTGGCTGGTAGGCAAGGTCTAAATTATCACTAATGTCATTGTCTGATTTGCTCATTGGCCGGATGTATGACACTGCACAAAAATACATCCTTTTAATGGGATCAAGAGAAGTTTTCATACTGCCGAGTGGAAAAAAAATTCCCGGGGATGGGGGAAGGGGGTCGATACATGGCGCTTGTTGCGGTAAGAAAGTTTTGCAGCCTTGTCTTGTGTGCAATGCGATGCCAAGTAAGGTAAGAGAGACAGTGAAAATTTTCAAAAAATATTCAGGCTTTGTTTTTGAATTGTCACAAAACTTTCCGAGAAAGTTTTAAAAACCGTAATAAAGGAAAAATTAAAAGAAACTACAATGAACGAAATACAAACCTGGCCTTTTAAAACAGCAGAATTTGCTTCCCTTTGCTGCCATCTTTTGTATAGCCCAAACAAAGGTGTTGCTCCATCAACCCATTGAATCAAGCCAGAGCGAGGTCCAAGAGGAGTGACAGAATAATGACGAGCGTAAAATACTTCTTTTCCATGTCTGTTTTTGGGAGAAAAGAACAATTAGAATTTGTAGCCGCAGACAATAGATGACCTATGAGCAAATGTGTTAAAAGATAAAATACTATCTTAATAAGTCTAAATGAAAATACCTACATTTTCAGTATTCAAAATGAAATTTTTACATGGAGCTCAGTCCTGAAATTGCTTTTTACTAGCAATAACCAAAACTATTCCAAAAGGCATTGTTATCAAATTATAAACTTAACAAGGTTCTTTTTTTTTAAATTAATTTTTATCCTACCTACAAAGTACATTAGAAATAGAACATGGTAAGAAAAAACTAACCGCAAAACAAAAAATAATTTGCCAATGGCCTGCTGGTTTAAAAAAAGATTCAAAGAGCATTCTCAAATTTGAAAGAAAGTAGTCACTTTTCAATACTCTTGATAGAAAATATGCCCCCCCCCCCACCCCTCTCAAAAAAATAAATAAATTAAATTTAAAAAACAATAAATAAAATAATAATGATCACTGATCAGGCTCAAAGAATATTGACTTTTGAATGAACTAATGAAGATAGATCGCTGAAAAAGGAACCTGGTTGGAACACTGTTTTTCTTATAATTTTTTTCTCTAACATATTTTAACCTTTAGGAGCCGGGCGGTACACATGCTGTACCGTAAGTCTTTTTTTTTTTAGAGGACAGGGTTGAGATTTTCACTCGAACCCTTTGGAGCCGGGGATTTTTTCAAGGTTTCATACGCCTGGTACGACAGTTTATACCATCTCTTTTCAATGGAAAAGAAATCTGTGATTCAACTGTCGTATTACCTGGGTAGAAAGAAAAATTTCTAAAAAACAGCCTGGATCCAAAAGGTTAAGGACGTGTTACGTTGTTATTTATATCATAGTTTGCTTTTTAAAATGCAACAAAAAATTAGCAAATAAGACATATTTATGAATATTAAATTCATTTTTTAAAATATTCCATGGGAGAAAGTTCTCTTACTACAAATTGTTATCTAAATTAGGAGCATACACAAGAAACAAGTAATTATTACATCTAAATGTGTACGCAATGCATGAAATCCAACATTCACTACACTGTTGGTAGACAACGTATAATGTACATCAATCTTTCATGAAAAAATATAATATAAAGGAAATAATTTTAATACTCTATTAGAAAAATTCATCTCAAATTTAGAAAGATGAAAAAGAAGGAGGGAAAACTAGGTTTAGATTAGAAGAAAGAGCAGGAACTAAGTTTAAGAAAGAATTATTTTTTGAATTTTTTTAAAAAAATACCTCTTATTTTTTGAAAACATATTATTCACAATGGAAAGAAACTGCATGATTCTTTCATCCAAATGTAGATCTTCTAATCCTTTGAATAGATATGTATACCTGTTGATAAAAATAACCTTATTCATAGAGCCACAAAAAAACATTTATATAGAAAAATACAGTAAACTCACAGAATTAATAAGGATCAAAAAATCTTCATATTTGTATATAAACCAAAATACCTGACTATGTACAAAAGACAAAAAGCTTTAGCTGGGGATTTGCTTAAATGTTGAATGAGTAGCGCAATAAATCACAATCAGCACACACACATTCAACATACACATACTGCAACTTCTTTTGCAGCTAAATTTTATACAAATTACAGATAATATAACTTACAAATTTAATTTTCAGCATTATTTGCAAACATTTTTGCTAAATTTAAGTTCGTACATGGAGCTCAGACTTCATGTAGAATGACTAGTGGCAATTTTTCGACATAAACTTTTGGGGTATATACCACTTAATACAAACTTTGTTTACAGTAAAAAAAATTCTGTTAACAAAATGAAAAAAAAATCACAGACAAATTTTTAACTACCTGTCTTGTAATTTACGCATATTTCACTATTTATTTGTTGTGGGATATTTTTTATTTAAATTTTTTTTACTGCTTGCTCATTTTTATAAAATAATATTGAACTTGGTTATGATACATTTTACAAAAGATTTGTTACATAATTCAGGATTTCAATAGTCGTTTTTATTAAATCTTTGCGAATAAAATTTGACCTACTTTACCTACCTCAATACGTTACTGCAAAATAAGCATGCTTAAGGATCATAACCTACTGCTTATTACCCAAGCATGGTTTAAGTTTTCTCAGAACTATTTTTGAGTTACCATTGGTACAACTACTACTATCTCAATTTCTCGGGTATTCCTTGAACATAGAAAGAATTCCTGTACAATGCTGTTATTTTATCACTATACATTTATTGTCTAGTATTACTTAATTGATTTTTACTACATGTTTCACTATACACAGCCCAGTGGCAGAGGTAAGAGCATTCAATTCAAAATGGACAAGACACATGAATTTATATTTTCGTATTACAGCTTTTTAGGACCAAGTCATATAGATTCAGGATTTTGTAGTACGCTGATAATTTTTCATTTTATACACATTGTGTTATTCTTTCTTAGAACTATTAGTAAAGTCTTCTCCACATATACATGATATCATGTAGAAGACTTGTTCATAAGTAATTTAAAAAGTAAGATCTGAATTTAGGTAGTTTCTCACAACTTGTAAATTCAGAATATTTCAATTGGAGTCAGCTTTTGTCTTGACATAAGGGAAATTTTGAACGGATGATCAGCATATATATTCTCTTATTCACCTTGTTTAATCATAAATTTTGGGCATCCACAAATTGTTTTTTAACTTCTAAATTTAGCATTTTTAATACAAATGAATAAATTTTATTTAGATCTATTCAACCTCTCGGATATTTTGGTTATGTTTTTACCAGTACAAAAAGGCATAACAGAAATTGTTTTTACATTTACAGTATATTGCTTTGAACATTTACTTCACTGAGGGCAAACTGCTTCAAATGCATTATCAACAAAGCAAGGGCTGAATTTTTATACAACTATAAGTATGGGATCCAAACAATATCCTATAAATTGTATCATCATATTCCAGTCTGAATTTTCTCATATTATGCCCTTTATGCATAAGCTTTTGAAGCGTAACTATTTTTGTTTGTGTTTTCTTTTAATGTCAAAAATAAAATATTCTATTTTGTCAGAATCTCATTAATTCGATAATGCAACATTTTGTCTTAAAATGCCTTGTTGTTTTCTGTTCAAAATTAATTTCACATGAGATCCTATATTTTTGACTTTCACCTTAAATGCAAGTAGTGTTACAGACAAAATCAAATGTCTTTGAGTAGTTACATCATTAATAGTAACTGCCCCTACTTAAAACGCAATTTTATTTAATTGACCATTCAGTTTTTTACCATAAAAAAGCATAATTGTATGAAAATAACAATGTACCTGTGCCCATCTGAACCAATGAATGCTAACTTCTTAGGTTTTGTTTTAGTTGGCAAAATTGAAACAACATGATGCACTGACTGCACAGTAACCATACCAGATACTTTATTTATTCCAGGCATTGGGATTACAGTTGACTTCAGTGAAGCTAAAACAGGACTAATGTGATCCATATTTAAATGTGATCGAGACTGTTGTTGAGTTTTCTGTTGCAGTAATTGGTACAGCTGCAAAAAAAAAAAAAAAATAAATAAATAAATAAATTTAAAAAAAACCAATAATTTAAGATTAAATCTTTCTTTCCGAACAAGAAGACATAAAATCTGTGATGAAATCAATTCAAAGTATATTAACCTGTTTGTATACAGCCCAACTATCTTGTGGTCTAGATGGATCAGATGGATCCTTAATTTTACTAATGGCATTTTCTATATCAGTTTCAAATGATTTCTGAAACCATTGCTCATGTGGTGTTTCAGCAGGTTGACTAGAAATAGCTTGTAGCTGCTCCAAAAGAAATACAGTCTGGAAAGAAGACACAAAACATGTAGAAGATGTTTTTGACTTGCTTATAAGTTGCGGAAAGAAACAAAAAATTACACTAATGCAACAAACTTAACGTATTCTACACAAAAGCTGTGCGACTACATTTGGTTTTTTAGCGCCAAAAAAAAAGCACTGCACATTCACACCTGATCCGAACTAGGATTTTTTTCAAACACAGAACAATGAAGCATAAAGCACTTGCAAGAAAAAAAAATATAATTAAGGAACTCAAAGGATATATACAAAAATAAAGTACTCGAATGGTGGTAAAATGTATAATTAGGGAGTTATGAAGATTTTTTAAGATGATGCAGCAATCTGCTATGCAATCATATATTCAATCAAATCCCTCTTTCAACCCAGAACATTTTAAGAACTAAATCTGAGTAAATACAATTTCATCAACCAGTATTAAGCATTCATTCACTTACCGGTTTAACATAAACAGAGTGTTTTTCCTTAATAATTTCTCTTTTTTCTTCCTTGCTCAAGTGAGTATTGTTCATTACTTTTCCAATCTCTTTTTCCAAATTAAGAAAACGCCTAAAGAATATATAATACATTTTTCATACAGTATGTTTATCAATATAAAACTTGATAGCATACACACTTTATTATTATTTTTTAACATTATTACACTAAATTGTAAAGAGGTAGGCACCTACCAATACCTTGTACTTTTCTTGCTTCTTTTTTAAATAAATAATGAGATCATTTATGTTTTACAGCTGTCACAAAGTAACAGAAAAATGGATATCAAAAACTTATGTTTTATGTATCACAAGCTATAACCCACGAACTAACGTATATGAATAAAAGTAAAAGAAATTTAAGTAGTTAAAATATAAATAGGAAAAAAACTATCTAAGCTTGAAAATGCCGAGACAGAAAAAAATCATACCTATTTACTTCTGTTTGATGCATGTTAAGTGTACCAAGCCACAATTCATCCCAAAGCAATGTAATTCTATGAAGTTCATGAATTAGATTTTTGGCTTCTGAAATGGTTCTTTCATCTTGATTACCTAATGTCTCGACTAGTGCAGCAAAACAATTTTGCATTATAGCAGTTTTTTGATGATCTTCTTCACAATCTTCTTCATCTGATAGTAGTGTAACTGGCTGAGGTAGGTCTGCACCAGAATCTTGACTAGCTTCTACTTGTGACTCAGAGTTCTCGTCTATACTGTCAGAAAAATATTCTCCTAATAGACCTATAATAAAAAATATAAAAAAAATTTCAAATACCTTTTGTTTAATTTGCTTAATAAATTTATCAAGCAAAAAAAATCCATATCCTAAAATTAAGAATAACTAATTATAAAACATATATAAGCTTAATAATATATTGGGTTTGGAATATCATGAACAATTAAAAGCATGTAATAATAATGAAACCAGGGTTGACAAAAAAAAATTGAAGAGCAGCTGGCGTGATCAGTTCGGTATTTCATATAAAAGTCATTTTTTAGAAAATACAACCAATTACTTATGCTTCTTTTTGTGCTTTGATGATAGTTCCAACACACTAGCATAAAAAATTATGTCTTTATTAATAAAACAGAAATAAAACTAGGTCATACTTTGTAGGCATCTCTCATTTACATGTCTGTTGCAATAAAATAACAAAATATAATCAAAATAAATTTAAGTTCATAAAAAAAATCACAAAACATATTTTTTTTTAATAAGCCTATAAACATTACGATGACATTTTGTGAATGGTGTTAGCTCAAATTGATTCAATGGATACAGACCTTTAAAAGGTGAGCAAAAGGATGATAGGCATTATCCTCAGAAAAAAAAAGGAAAAAAGGGTTGAAAAGAATAAGTGTACACAAAGTTATTAATCTCTATGCAATAGAACTGCGTATTACTTAGAAATAAGCAAGTATTAGGAAAGCAGATGCTATCAGATTTAGAATTGGGCTGTTCCAGCTTTTTCGAAGATATGCTATCCCAGCCAAGCTGCTCAAATCAGTGTCGCTGCTATGGCATAATTGCCAGGCAAGTAATGAATTCAAAAACCAAGTAGCCATTTCCTTCTTTAGTTGCTATAGGCCATCCCTCTACAGCCTTCCCTCCCTTCCAACCTAGGGAACCAAGCTCTTTTATACTTTCTACCCAAGGAAGTAGACATCAGAAAAAGTCAGGAAGATCCCAGCAGGATCGAGGTAAGAGTGGGTTTGCGCCATGGTTTGAAAATGCTCAGCGAGGAAATATAGAACATAACTTCTTTGCAGAGTTTCGCTATTTTCGAAGGGCAACTTTGCAAAATGCAGAGCAGTTGGGGATCCTGTAGAACACAAGCTTCTACTCATGAATGAAATCGTATGTGAGAATCTTTTTTAATTATTGAAACACTAAATTTACATTTCTCATATTTATAAGCAACAATTATAGCGTAAAATGTCCTGAATAGGTGCACAGTATTTCAATATATTCGCAGTAAAAATTAGATCTACCTCTAACTAGAATACATATTTATAAAAAGTTAAGACTTTTTACCAACAGTTACAAACAGTTCAATGTTTAATATGCTTGATAATACAAACACAATATTTAAATAGCAGTTTGCAGCTGAGTGACAATTTGTAGAAAAATAATTAGGGATTATTAAGGTGAAATGAAAATATTAAGGAAAAGAAAGTATACCAGAAGTTTCTTGGGGAAGTTGTGGTCCCACTTTCAAAGTCAACGAACCAACAACAGCTGGAAAAACTATCAAATGAGGAGCACCTTGAGCAACTCTACATAACAGATCAGAAATGCTTTGTCTGACATATGGTTCTGGATGATTCAATCGTGAGAATAGCTGTGGTATTATTCCTAGAAAAGAAAAAAATTACTTGAACAAAAGTTAAATTGACCTGTTGCAAATATAAAAATGAAATATTTTCAACGTTTATACAAATATTTTGGGCTAAAAAGCAAGTAACACGATTGTTTTTTATAGCATTTCACTTTCTATGCAAAGGGTTTGAATTAAAAATGTGCATTAAAAGCAATTCAACATTTGTAATGCACTTGTGAAGAGTAAAGTGAATTTGAATTCATAAGCTTTTGGGTTTATCGGATACCCCCCTCCCCCAAACACTTTTATACATTTTTTTAATCAAAAATGTGCTTAATGTAAACTTTTTTTTTTTTTAACTCTGTGATTCTAAAAATTGAAAACAGCAAAATTTCGCTAATTAGAGTATAACTCTTTAAAAAATTAATTCTTCACTTCATGGAAATAATTTATAAGGAACTGCTTTCTTTTGGCTAATTTTTTTGTCTGATAGTTGTTCAATAAATTTAATATTTGCATGGGACATAGGTGCACCTAACCTTTAGTTAAAAACTAAAATTTTAATGAAAATAAAACACATTAAATTTACTTGTTTAATTCTGAAAAACAATTGAATAAGAAAAAAATCTAATTCTTGTGTAAGATACAGAAAAATTGTGCACAGAAAACAACGTATACATTATTTTTCTTGCAGCTGGAAAGTTATGCTTACTTTAAATTTATAGCATTTCTGATATTCAGTAGCAATCTCTAAACATCTGCAATTGGTTTTCTACATTATGAGTTGCATTCAAGTTCTAAGTTCAATTTCTTTCTAACTAACGACTCACCCGAAAACTATGCAACTGGTGTAACCTCAAATCAATCGCCCTGCAGACGTACACTTTTCACAATGTCGACGCCATTATCCCATGGCTGCGGCGAAGGTTTCTTTAGGAGTCTGTTTTGACCACTGAAAAATCGCTGAAGCAATTGCAGCACCACTAGTATATTCGCTGACCACAGAGAGTGAGTGTCTTTGATTGTTGGAAACAACAAAAAGTCACTACGGAGACAGGTAAGGTGTGTAGGGAGCATGAGAATAACATGTGTCACTTCACACAAATTCACACAGACAAATGATTGCACACTGTACAAGTAAGGGAAACGAAGATATTTTAAGTATTTAAAACAGCTCTCATTCTCGACAATGCACATGTTTCTATTTCTTTCCAGTCTGGAGAAAACAAGCCGGAGGCCTTAGAACTTGAATGCACCTCGTACATGTTATTTCCTAAACTGAGGACAACATAAGGCAGGCTAAGCAAAAATGCAATGTAATTTTTCACAAATATAGGTTTTTTATTAAATGACTGTGCTTTTCTTAAAGATTTAAAAATTAAACAATGATAAAGGAAGATTCCCCCAAATCTTTTTTCAAAACTAACGGAGTTTCTTCAATTTGTAGAAAAATCACATTTAAACTTTATGATCACTTTTAGACAAATGAAGTTTAGAATACTATACAAAAACTAGTGAATTTAAATATAAAAGATTGTGTTTTTAAAACAAAAAAAGAAAACCAATGATTGAATTAATTTTAAAATAATGAATAAGAATGTCAGTTTAAAAAAAAAAAAAAACAATGAGAATCATCTAAAAAACCTCTCCATGGAGCAGTCGGGGTTTCTGCTAGTCCATCTTCAAGGACATCTCTAAGTTCAGATGCATGTTTCACAACCAATCTTAATAAACGAAGAGTTGCTGTAACATTGTCGTCATCGGATTTTTCTGTACTTGGACCCTAAAATTTTTTGAAGAGGTGGCATAAAACAAATAAATATGTGTATGCTTATAACATTACACAGCAATAAAATTTAAATGGCACAAAATTCGAAACTTACTTTTCCATTCAGCTGCAGATACTGCAAGTAAGACACTGCAGCCAGTCTATAATATGAATATGCCCTGCTAACTAAATCTTTCCAAATTTCAACTAAGCTATCAATGACTTCCTCATTGTTATCGAGCTTCAAAAGAAATGGACAACTTGTAACTATTTGAATTCTTATTTCAGAAGCCCCACTTTCAGTACAATCCTGTAGGGAAAATAAACACTTAATAGAAACATGAAAATAACTTTTGTAGAATATTATTTCCACACCCCATAGTAACAACAGTAAAATAAAAGCGACAAAATTATTTTCCAAACAATCAAAATGCAAAAAAAAAAAAAAAAAAACTCAAAGTTTGAATTTTTATGTGGATATCTATTTAAAAAAAAACATCTCCTAGTATAATATCCTCTTCAAAAGTTTACAACAGAAGGCCATTAATTCAATGCCACAACTTCCAGAATTTTAGAAGACCATCAAATGATGGAAGATTATCACCCAAAATCTGAATATTTGTATAATAATATTATATATCTAAAAAGTTTCCTGTGTTCATAAGTATAAACTTTGAATAATGTATGCAGTTCTCACACAAATGATGAACATTTCATTTTCATTAAAGTACGGAAATTGCAGGAGAGCCCAATTATCAAAACAGATGACATCATGCTCTGAAAAAGGGGAGAAGTGCAGCTCTTTTTAAATCTATAAGTAACCTGAACTGTATTGCATTAACCGGTGTATTGCATAACCTGAACTGTTTTTAAGTTCTATCATAAGTATTGTATTTTATTTTAGAATTATAATTTGATATTTTTTTTAATCCTACTTAAAAATTATAAATATAAAAGATTAAAAACTACAATAAAAAGCAAAGATGTCACTAAAGTTTGTTTCTATACTCTGCATATTTACAATAACACCCATTGCATATATCAATAACTCTTTTCTGAGCTCATTAATGTAATTAGGAAAATGTACACATAATATTTTTTAAGTGACTAACAAAGGTTTATCAGCATATAAGATACACCTTTTCATCCAATTTTCAATTTGCAAAGAAATGTTTTGTAATTATAACAATTGCTATGATAAAATTCATAACTTAGCATTTAATTAAGATCATTACCTATGAAAAATCTTATTGTCAATAACGGCAGGGTCGAAGAGAGGCCATGTAAGCCTAGTTAGAACCTAGGGGCCCAGCTCTTGTAGGAATGAGGTCCAGAATCGAAGTAGTTTAAACTTTGTTTTATGGGGGGGGGGGGGTAGACCTAGTAGACAAAAGGGCTGATTAAAACCTTCTGCTTTCAGCAGCCTTAAACAGAGAGAAGCAATTTTGTTCATTAGGTCAAACTAATTCTTCATATTGCAGTATTATTCGAGAAATGTTTGTAAATTTAACTAAAATAAGTGATAATAAATAATTTTCTCTCTAAGTACCAGTTTCAATAACCATTCTCACTGAAAGAGTCAATTTCAATATCACCTGTCTTTATGTCTGAGGAATTTGTGACCTTCCAAAAAATGTCACTGATACTTCTGTCTAAAGTATCTAAAACAGCCATCTTTTAAAATTTTTGAAAGGATATAACTTTTACTCAAGGCTAGCTTTATAAAATCTTGACTTTAAAAATGTACAAAAATTTGAATCAAATCTAAAACATACAAGAGTAGAACGTTGTAAATACATACCATTTCTTGATTGTCCCATTCACCACCAGACGTATTATGCAAACGTGTTATGATACTTAATAAGACATCCATATCTTCCTTAGATGCCTGAAAAATTAAATAAACAAAGTTACACATTACTACTAATAACTTTACATACATCATACCTGCCAACTTTTTCGTTTTTGGTGGAAGATTTTTCTTTCGGACCGATTTTACCAGTCTTCCGTCCTGAAGATGAAATATTCTGTTTTTCCCCCAGACATTATTTTTTTCAAATAAAAAATTATTTTTTTAAAAGATGGGGAAAAATAATTTAAAAAAAAAAAATCAAGAATGAAAATCGAGGTAAATATGTCATGGATTGCTTGCGCAATACGTAATACTTGCTTGTCAATTCATGCAACACACTCCATAATGGGGAACTCTAAAAAGAGAAATTGCCTTATGTGCTGGTCAGCAATTATTGATGAGTTGTGTCTACATTCGGTTTGCTCGCTTGTTTTGCCAGTGGTAGATGGGCAGATGGGGTTGGATGTTTTTGTATTTTCAAGAAGTTTATTTAAGGAAAGAGAAATGAATAGCAATTACGAAAAGAAGCAATATATGCAAATTTAAAGGTAAAGAGAAGTAGTGTGGCACTCACACCAGATTTTTAAAAATTACTACAAATCAGTTAATGCTTTGTACTTTGCTTCAAAACAAGACATACCTTTCGAAAAAAGATCGCTTGAAATGCTTGTTGTGCTGGCGATTCTTTTCATAGAACTATTAAAAATGCAACAGCTTGGTATTTAACTGCAAAACTATCGTCTGTTAGTGTGGAAGCAACTATAATTAAAAGAAAACTAAACAATGTAGATAAAATCATTTCATTTCTGCATTTTTGTTTGTCATCTGCCAAGTTTTGCTTGTGTATCTATGAAATCGTGAAAAATATTGTCTGCTAGTGGAGAGAAACTTAATTTGAAAGAAAAAAATCTAGTATGGACCTCACACTACTTCCTTTTACGTGTAAATTTCTTAGTAGATGCCATAAGTGTTAAAATAGTGCTTGGAGTGAGCAAGATAACAATTCAAACAATTACTCCCCTAATTTGCCACGAAGCAACGCAAAAATGATTTACAATGATTCATTTTCTAAATATCGCCGATTTTAGCATCATTCAGTGGGTTTTTCGCAAAATACCGCCAAAAGCGCTAAATTGAACCCAAACTCATAAAATATTTTTTTTTCGACAAATTTGGCAATATGTCACCAAGTTGGCGACAAGCACTTGGCGACCAGAAGCTTGGCGATATATCGATAGGTGGTAGCGCCAATTCATATCACTTAAGTCTGCATTGAAATTAATACTTATCCACTAAAAAGGAATAAAACACCCCCTTGGGAACACTCAAATGCAACTAATGACCTCCCGTGACCTCCCATTAGGGCACCCCTACTTTCACTCAGTTTAGGTACAAAGGAAAACGGTTTTTGCGGCTCGATGCAAGTTTTACACAGCGATTCATATTATGTTCATCCTGCAGACATGCAGACCTGCGACGAAAAATGAAGTTACTGCTAATTACCATTGATTAAAAAAGTTTTTTTAATCGGAAACCAAAAAAAGCTGTTTGTGCCACAAAACTAATGTAACATAGGTTTCAAAAATGCAAAAAAATTAAAATTGAAAAATTTGCAGTTACTGTCCTTTACCTGACCACGGCAGAATAATTCTGAATCATTTGATAGAAAGTGGACTTACGTTTGGCTCGGACAAAGGTTGGGACTTACGCTCTTATAACACTAGTTAACTTATAAAGAAATTAGTTTTAAAAAATTACGTTATCATGGCGCAGTGTGGTGTAAGATTCTATATAGAATGCACTAATAAACTGAAAATCGCCATTTTTGAACTTACGTTAGTCTGGTTCTGAGGTACAGAATAAATCTTTTGTTGTTTTTTGATGATTTGATGCATTTAATTAGCTGACTATTTTATATTTTAATGGAATTTTATATATTTTTGGAAAGCAGATCATTTTAACAACAAATTTAAAATATTGAATTTAGCCGATTATGTTCAAGAAATCTTCCAATTTCTTCTGATTTTTTAAATAAATCTCCTGATTGTTTACTTGAAGGGGTTAGCAGGTATGATACATGTATGTATGTAGCCAATAAATAAATAGCCTTGCAGATAGAGCCAATTTTACAGTTCTACAATATGGCCTAAAATCTATCATATATGATTTTTCTAAAAGAAATAGCTTATCGGACCAAAAGTTGATGCTCTAACATCACATTTAAATGAAAGTGAACAGCTGATAAATAATATGAAGCCAAGGAAACTACTAACTATGATAAAATTTTGTTCAAAGTTGTATATTTGAAAAATGTAAGATGTTTTCAAAACATGTGCATGAAGTGCATGAATTTTACAAAAGCTGCAAACAAACTTGTATTCTCAAATAACAATGTTGATAACAGTGATGTGCTGATCTGATGCAAGAAAATGATTGCAATTTCATTTTGTTTAAAATATAAATATTCTGTTGTTTTAAACCTGTTATTTCTTATATGAAGATCATTAACTAAAAAATGAATTAAATTTTTCATGATAACAGTTTTGTTTGTGACTAAAACATATGTTACTAAAAGAAATAAAGAAACATAAAGGTAATTTATATACTATAAGAATCCATTAAAATTAGTATCATACTTCAAATTTAAAATAACAAAATATGTTCAAATTTAAAAGCCTAATTAACTTAATTATGCACAAAGAAATTTTAACCTTAAACTTACATTTGGCACCAGAGCAAATATTTTTGTTCTTTCTTCTGGAAGCATTGACACAGGACCACTAGAATCAGTAAAAAATTAAAATAAATAGCTGAGATAAATAATATAATAATGCATAGAGGAAATTTATGGACTAAAAATTCCTCTACTTTGAAATTACAGTAACTAAACACTGTACAACTTTCATATCATTACTAAAATAATGACAAATGACCAGTGACAGAAAGGGGAAACAAAGAAAAAATAAAATAAAATAATATAAAACTATAGATGAAACTTGTTTATGATGGATAAAAATATTTTCAAACATAAAATTGCTCTTTTAACTGCAATATTATCAGCAAGCACCCAACAGTTAATTGCCTTAAATTTGCTGTTAACTCTTGCAATCAGAATCAAAAAATTCAAAAAATTCTTTCAATACGGAGTTACAATCAAAGAGTTTCCCCTTTTTAAGCATGCTGCAAACGTTTCAATTTCAAATTCCAGACAACGATCCCATCCAGAGGTGATGAAAATGATAAGATACACAAAAAAGAAAAACTTACTTTGCTACATTTACTATTTTCCGACCCCATCCATAACACCATGATGCAAAATTACACCAAGATTTTGCAAGAGATGGACACTGGTTTATGCTGAGCTGAAGCAACTGGCCCAGGAGAAAATCAGAATCATTCACAACTTTTTCTTGCTGAAGATCTAGAAATTTATATTCTTTATTAATTGTTAAAAGTAAGAATAACAAAAATTAACTATTACATTGCGTTTTACAATTAATGAAATATACAGGGTGTCCACTCCTATCGTGGCCCAATAGCTAATTTCTAAACCGTTAGAGATAAGCATATAGTTCATTTAGGAAAAAATCTCTAAATTACGAAAGGAATTTTGGGTCTATTCAATGTTTTTCAAAAAATCAAATTTTGAAAGAGTTACGAAATTTAAATTTTTATACAGCCCCCCAGTCCTATCAATCATCTCTACTAATAATAAAGCTGAAGGTGGGTCTGTCTTTCTTTCTGTCTGTCTGTTACGCGCGTAGCGCCAAAACCGTTCGGTCGATTTTCATGTCACTTGGCACAACATTAGTTTGTAGCATGTAGTTTTGCACCTCGAAGCGATTTTTCGAAAATTCCATTTCGTTCTTTTTCTATTCGAATTCTTAGTGGAAATTCGATAAAATAGGGAAGAAATATTACATACACATTTTCAAGTCTTATGTCATTCGAAAGCTTGAAATTTTTTGCACAAAATGAAGTTTTTTCGAAGTTTCTACGATCCTCAGGAGAGCTGTAACAAGTGTTTTTAGAATCCCGGAATTCAAGGCTTACCTTCAGTAAAGCAAGCCAAACGATTCTAAAATGGTTGAGCTCTAGAATAAAATTTGTTTGAAAAGAGAGATAAAATGAATTATTTTATCAACGGAAATAACTGTTCATGTTGTTACTATGGTTACGTGTTCGTACTTATTTTTGTTTCGTTCTTTTTCCAGCGTTGCCAGACGTAGTATTTTTGATTCTACGGTAGTATTTTTTCGGCCCAAATAAGGAGCGTAGTATTTTTCTGGCAACCCTGTTTCCAATATACTAATGACTTAATTAAAAGATTTGGCGGATTTTTTTTTTCATTTTCATAGATTTCGCATTTTAGCAACATTGATTTTGGCAACGTTTGGAAACAGTAGTATTTTGTAATATTTTTTTTAGAGGAGACGTAGTATTTTTTTGTTCCAATTCTCTGGCAACCCTGTCTTTTTCCCCATGAAGATGCTTCGGGACTCTGCTTAGCGTGTTTTCAAAAAGTCAACGACGCAAAATAGCCAGGGTTACCACGCTTGGCACGCCTATCGCCCATTTAGCGAGAAAAGGGTACCTAAAGCTCAGATTAACCAAATATCGTATCAATTGCGATATTGCATCGTTCTTTTTAAAGTGTTTCATTTCGGAAAATGTATTGTTTTGTTTTTTAAGCTAGGAAAGAAAACTTTCTTCTTCTTTTAAACTTTGGTAAGATTTCTGTTGGTTTCTGTGAGCAACAAAATTGTTCTTATTTTCTCTTTTGGCTTATTTTTGTGCATCTCCTTTGGGGTTGCATTCGAATGTTCCAAGGGGGTGTTTTACCCCATTTATCGGGTAAATCAGTGTTCTCAATGCAATGTGATATGAATTGGTTAACAAAAGTGATATGAATTGGCGCGACCACTTGGCGATACATCGCCAAGCTTTTGATCGCCAAAAAAAATTTTTTTTTTTTTTGATTTAGGTTCAATTTGGCGCTGTTGGCGATATTTTGCGAAAAATCCACTGAATGATGTTAAAATCGACGATATTTAGGAGATTAATCATTGTAAAACATTTTTTTGCATTGTTTCGTAGCAAACCAAGCATACAAATGTTCGAATTGTTATCTTGCTCACTCCAAGCACTATTTTAGCACTTAAGGCATCTACTAAGAAATTTACACGTAAAATTAAGTAGTGTGGGGTCCATATCAGATCTTTATATCATACTTTGAAGGAATTATAGTTGAATAAAACTAAAATAGAGCATTTTTTCTGCTACATCAATTATTTTACAAATGAACTTTTAATTTTATACCACGGGCAAAGCCGTGCGGGTACCGCTAGTGTTTACTAAAACATTCTTGACACTGTAACATTTAAAACTTTAAACAAATCACTGTTCTACAACAAAAATTGACCGAGTTGTGACGTTTTGAAAAATCAAGATTTTGAAGGATTTCGCATACGGTCCCTTAAGTGATCTCTCGATGATGTCATGAAAGTTTTTAAGTTTTAAACGTGTCAAGAATGTTTTACTAAATACGATTGATAGTGCTGGGGGGCTGTATAAAAATTTAAATTTTGTAACTCTTTCAAAATTTGATTTTTTGAAAAACATTGAATAGACCCAAAATTCCTTTCGGAATTTAGAAATTTTTTCTTAAATAAAATATATGCTTATCTCTAACGGTTTAGAAATTAGCTTTTGGGCCACGATAGGGGTGGACACCCTGTATAATATGTTTTTTCATGATCTAACTTCAAGTGCTTATTTTCCACTACTGTTTTAAAAGACTTGCCTCTCACCTAGAATAAATCTATCGAAGCATGCTGTATACAGATGAAAATGAAAAGTCTCACACTAGAAAGTCAAGATTAAGACATAAAAGAGAAATCTTGTCAATTGGTGCAAAGAACATTGGAATTGAAGCAAACAGCAATGGCCTACCAGAATCTGTTAGGAGTCCTTACACAGATATCAAAAGCTGAATTTTCAAAATTTGCCCATATGTAAACTTTCTGCAAAGCATTTGCTTTAACTTTAGTGACTTAATGCCATACCCACCTTACCAACCAGAAACTAATTAATCACTTTTAATTTTATTATGCTCTCTATTTCACAGTCCTCGAGGGGGAAAAAAGCATGCACTCATTGAGCATTTAATGGAATACTGCAGAATACCTTTAAAATGCCACCTATAAAATAAAATTTTCTATAAATTGCACAACTTTTCAGTGCAGAACTGATTACTGATACCGACTTTCTTAATGACAAAATCAAAGTTGACATCTGATTCTAAATGCTTTTACTTCTGTAGGAAGTTTGAAATACAAAGCTGTTATTCAAATGCAAAATGTACTGTTTGAATTGTGTGGTGTAAGTAGTAAAAAACAAACTGAAACTAAAGTAATAAATAAACAAAAAAAGATGAAAATAAAATTCATAAGACAGTAGTTTTATATGTACACTAATGTTATGACACTTTCTATTACTTTTCAAACTTCAAAATAAATAAAAAAGTAATAATAAAAGCATCTTTACCACAGTTGAAATTTTTGCTCAGTTCATTCATTTCAGTAGTCTGCTTAAGATCATTTACAGTATTGTACAACAATTTTGATACGTGACTTTCTTGAGATGAAGATGAATCAAAATTATCTTGTAAATGATTGCTAAAATTTTTGGCATCTTGTAACATATATTTCACTAAATTCAGCATAGACCTGTAGATTTAAAGTAAAATATTACTTAAATGCTACACAAATTGATCACTTACAGTAGCAACACATTTATTAACCATCATACATGCATAAGAACATCAGTATACTTTTCACACATTAAATGATTACAATCGATGAAGATATCACAGAAAGCAAATTAAGCTGTGAGAAGTAAAGGGGTGTAAGTAAATATATTTTAGTTTTTGAGAAAAATCTATGCAGAGTTCAAATCAGATAAGTTTTAATAGAAAAATTTCACTTGATCATGCTGTATAACAGTCTAGGTAATACTACCATACTACCATTTCTTGCACGAAAAAGAGGAGAGTTCTTTTATTAAATGAACTGTGTTTTTCTTCTTTTTTTTTATTAGTTGCTTTATCCCCTTGTTTCTAGGTGTTTCAACTGGTTTAAAACAAAATAATTAGTTTAATAAAAGACTTTTCTCAGATTTAAGCATTTTAAGGCTAATCACGGAAAGAAAAGAAAATTTCTGTAACATGTATGCTAATATCTTTTATAATATACAAAGAGATGATACTTTTTATTAACAGAGAACACATTTACCTAGAATTTAATTCAGTGAGATGATTATACACATAACTTGGTAGATGATTGTTAGGATCTTGAAGGTGACTTGCCGTAGTTGATATGCTGTTAAGAAGTACTTCAGTAGAGCTCTCAGTATCACCAAAGCTGAAGTTTGGGAAAAGAGATATTTTATAATTTGATTTAAAATGATATTTTAAGATGAATAAAAAATATAGAGCATGCATACCAGCGAAGTAACTTGGCTCCCTCTCTCTGAACTTTCAATAGCTTCTCATTGGGATTTAAAGTATAACTATTTCTCAGATTTTTTAATAAAGTGCTCATCTCTGGTGCGTCATCTTTCGCCGAACTAGTTACATTAAATAGGCTACAGTACTGAGAGGATTTAGATAGACAATCTAACGCTTTCAAAACCAAGTTGTTACATGTTTTCAAATTCTGTTGCTTTCTTGATAATCTAGCAGTACTCATTAACAGATCAAAATACCCATCTGTAAATAAATATTTTAGCAATTAATATTTGTGACATCAACTTCTTGTTATGAAACAAGAGTTTGTCACACATTTGTAAAATGTTTTAAGAACAGTACATTTATTACATAAATATATGCAAATTAAACGAATTTGTCACATAAATTAGCAAGATGAATTCAATGCCTACAAAAAGGACACATATAAGCGTTTTCATCAAAGATTTCTTTCTTTTTAGAAGAATAGATTTTTTTTTTTTTTTTGAATGTCCAGATTTAAAATATAATTATTAATGTAACAGATTTAGCCAACTTAGAACGAATGGAGATATATCAATTTAAAAATATAACAGTAAACTTTCAGCAAACCAGAAAAATGCAAGAAATGAAATAAAGTAAAATATTCACCTTGAAAATTTTCAACAGACTTTACTGAATTGAGATGCAAAAATACGTTTTCCCAAGCCAACAAAAAACTTAAAGTAGAACTGTAACAATCAGAAGGGTCCAGTTTGACATTGTCTCTAAATAAAATTGATGATGCCTAGAAGAGAGAGAAAAAAAATTACAATAAGAGAAAAAAAAGCACATTAATTAAAGTAATAAATTGTAAAAATCTGCATGCGTTCTACTTTATGCTAAAAATATATTAAAAATGTTACTTTCTTCCACGTAAAAAATCTAAATATTTCAGCACACCTAGCTATTTTTTGTTTTAACGATGATATTCTATATTTGAAGCCTTTTGTGATAAAAGAATATATGACTATGTATCCTCCAGTTTCTCTTGTAGGCAGTTCCCAGGCTGAATTAATCATTGATTTTTTGTGTATTTTAAAATGAAGTTCACTGAAATACTCTTTGTAGTTCAATAACATGTATTTTAATAAAATTTTCAACCACATTTAACTGCAACTTTACTGTCATCAAAGTTATTCAGTGGAAAAAAAAATTCCATAATGTCCCTGCATCATAAAGATGATGATGATAATAATGATCAAGATGATGATGAATGAATATTGCTGAAAATAATGATGATAAAAATGGTAATGATAATAGTAATAATAGTAATATTAGTTATAACAAAAAATAGTAATATTAATTAGAACAATGGTAATGAGAACAATGACAGTACTGATGATAATGGTAATGATGACAATGAGGATAACAATAGCAAAGGATAACAATAATGATAAGACTGGTGATGGTGATGATCATAATGATGATAATTATAACAATGCTGATATTATAATAATGATAGCAATAACAATGATAATGATCAGAGTGATAATTACAATAACATTTACAATAAATATAATAATGATTATGATTATGTGTTAATGATGATGCTGATAACTATTATGCTAATAATAAAATGATCATAATGAAATTATGATAATACACTGAAGATTATAATAACAAGAATAACAATAGCAATGATAATAAATGAAAATAAGTATGATGATAATCATAATGACATTTATAAGAGTGATGATGACAGTAATTATGATGCTAGTAAGAAGTAATGATGGTGAGGATAAAAAAATGATGATGGTAGTAGTAATGATACCTAAAACAATTAGGTATCATTACTACTATCTACATTATTAATAATGATAAAAAATACAATGTTCATGATGATGATGATAATAAAAATTCTCACGTTTTTTAAGCTCTATTTGTACCCACTTGGCTATAGGAGTCTAATCTACAAGATTGGAGTGAAACTGAAGAGATATCACCAAATTGTGTGTACAATGTTTAGTGAGATTTGATAGTTTGATACATGTGTTACTCAACTGTACAGCCATCATTTGTAAGTATTGGCAAATGCAATAAGAGTCATATCGTCATTTTACAATACCCGAAATTAAGGTTGACTCGTAACAATATAATTACTTCTCTTCAAATTTTAGCAGACATTAGAATAAAGTCAAAATATGAAACAAAGAAAAAAAATCTTACAACTACATAAAAATTCATTTTGAAGACAGATGAAAAATTGAGACCATATTTATTTAAAATTTAGAACTCTGATTTCAGTTTTAGCAATGCTAATTATTTTAATTTTATTATAAATAAAATAGCAATTCATTTATGATTGGTCAGATTTTAAAAAGAACACAACTTTTCATTAACGTTTAGGAACCAGGCGGTACACATGTTGTGCCATAAATCTCGTCTAGTTTAGAAGACGGGGTTGAAATTTTCACTCGAACCGTTTGGAGCAGGGGATGTTTTCAAGGTACGTCTGGTGCAACAGTTAATACCTTTTCATTTCAATGGAAAAGAAATCTGTGGTTAAACTGTCATACTACCTGGGTCAAAAGAAAAATTTCTATATGAACAGCCCAGATCCAAAAGGTTAAGATTGATTTTACACTTCAAAAAACTAACTTAGTACCTGAATTTTACTTCATTCAAAATTACTGAATTGAACATAAAGCACACTCACCTATGAACCTTTAAAAAACTTTTTCTTATATACAGGGTGCGCCAGAGAAACTTACTTTTTTGAAAAAATTCCTGTGCGGTGAGTTGGCTGCGTAGGAGGCCGAGACTGGGTGCATCTGGAGCGGGAAATCTCCAAGTTTTGTTTTCCCTTTAATCAGTCGCCATCATGCCATGGTCAAAAGAACAGCGCGCCTTTGCCGTCGAAAGCTACTTTTCGAACGGTCGCTCAGTTACTGCTACGCAACTTCCCAGCCTCAAAGAAATTAACATTAGGGATGTGTGGTTTCAGCAAGATGGAGCCACAGCACACACAGCACAAGATTCAATGAATTTGTTGCGACAACATTTCCCCGACCACCTCATCTCTCTCAGAGGCAATCTCCCATGGCCAGCACGCTCCTCAGATTTGGCGCAGTGCGATTTTTTTATGGGGTTATTTGAAATCCCTGGTTTATGTTGATCGACCACGCTCAATAGCTCACCTCAAGAATAACATTTGCGACGAAATTGCCAACATACCAATTGATATGCTTCAAAGAAAGCTCACAAACTTTAAAAATCGTCTTAATCAGTGTATGCCCAATGGGGGTCATCATTTAACCAATGTCATTTTCAAAACTAAATGAAAAAAAATGGGATATTGTATTCTCAAATAAAAAAAGAATTAAAACAATAACTTAAGTAGTTCTGTTTTTATTAACATTTCCAAAACGTAAGTTTCTCTGGCGCACCCTGTATAAGTAAAATTTTATAAAACAAAATATCACCAAACACAACACAAACCTTTTCAGAGGATTGAAAGGATGAAGCTAATATGAAAAGTCCAACGACTTTTCCATCAACATGAGGAGGCCAATTAAAAGTTGAAAGTTTCATAAGTTTCAAAATTTCATCTTTTGATTCATTTACCTTGTCTAGAGCCAATTTCCTGTTAAAATTGAAAACAGTAAGACACTAATTAAAACAATAAACCTCATTTCACTTTTTTTCTTACATAAGAGTTCCCATAATAGCTATAAACAAGAAGTTCTGTCAAGAACTAAACGAGCCTACTTTCCCATACATCGACATCGGCATTCTCGCATCTGATCATTATTCTCTTGATTATCTGAGACTGAAAATTATGTCAAAGATACCTGTTTAGCACTTAAAGCTGATTTCTAAAAGCAAAATATACCCCTCTCATCAGATGAAATAGACACGTAAAAAGTAAATAAATGAATAAATAAAGTTTTGTTGCACTTTTTAAAGAATGTAACTGTTACAGTTCTTCAGTAGAAAAATTCCTCAATCGTTTTCAAAAAAAAAAAAAAAAAAAATTAAAAGTACAAAGCACATCAAAACACATTTTATCAAAGAAAGAAAAAAAAAGAAAAAAAAACTTGTCCGTTGATAAAATGTCTCGAATTTCACTTTTAATCATTTGCCAGTTGTTAAATATAAATAAAGAATAAAATGCTCTCGTGAATGAAACATTTTTGTTACAAAAAAAAAATCGTCTGCCAAAAAAAAAATAAATAAATAATAATAATAAATAAAATAAAACAAATGAATAAATAAACAAAAAATCATCTGCGCAGTCAGTCTTTTTTTTTTTTTTTTTCTTGAGCCTGCATTTCCGCCATGTTTACGGAGTCGGAGAGTCCTCACAGAAGATTATTCAGAAAAGTACTTTTAATACATTATTTATCAAAACCTTTTTCTTACAAAGTTAGTTTGAAGGAAATCCGCATTTAAGTTCAGGATCAACATTCAACTTAAATTTCCCCGTAGGCTCTAATGTTAAGTTTTTTTCTGAACAGTTCAACATTGAACTTGGCGATATTTTTTAGATGCATTAAGCCACTTTTAATACTTTTTTCGTCTTTTCTTTATATTTAACGGGAAAGTAGGCTAAAAAATCATGACATTTTGAAATAACACTTACAAATAATCTGATGATTTACAATTTCTGTCATAATCAAGGGCTGCAGACATCAGAAGACTTTGAGCTTTGTTGAACTGCTCTGTTATTGTCCATGAAAATGAGTTTTGAGGTTCATTATTCAATTTTAAATTACCAAGGGCAGGAAATTCTTCTATGCAACACCCAAAAGTTGTTTCTTCAAATGATGACAAGCAACTTGAACAAAAAATATTTTATAAAATTTTAATTTAAACACAATTTTGAAAAAATCATTATTATTAAAATTTTGTAAAAATTACTGATGCTTTTAGTTGCCCTTTCATCACTTTCCCCTTTTCTCTAATTTTTTACTAATAAAAATTATTAAAAGCTGCAAGCGATTTTCAACTAATATTCGATCATGATACTTTAAACATTTCTTAATATTTCCGATTGTGTTTAGGCTGAGATGATCAATTTAAGCGCAATACAACTACATAAGAACTTCACTTAAATGGCTTTAAAACAATTAGTAAAATTCGGTAAATAGGGGAAAGTGCAGTGAATGAAGAACAAACTATGGCAGAGTTTCCCAAAGTGTGGTCCGCGGATCCCCAAGGTCTCATGCCAGGGAGTTTGCACTGCTCTCCTGCTAAAACGCAAAAAATAATAAAAATTGAAGAACAAATTACAATAGTTAAATTTAGAACAAAATCACATTTATAGGAAATAAAGCTGTTCTTGTTTACATACAGGTAGGGCACATCAAATGCCCCAGAACCCTGGAGTTCAACACATATTTCCTATCCTAAAAAAGTATTTCGTATGGTATACTATATTGCAGTACGGTTTGTTGTAAATAGTCTGTTTGTTATTGAAATTAGGCGATAAAATTTTTATTCCTACTTGACTTTGAAATAGATTTTTACTTCCATAGCTCAAAATAGTAATGTTAAGTTATGAAAACTAGATAAGTGCTCCAAAAATATGTAATGAACAATAAATTGAAAGAACAAAAAAGATGAACGTACAAACACATAAAAAAAAAATTGAATTGTATCAAATCTAGTTTCTTTTTGAGAGTGCTGGGGGGGGGGGGGGGGTCCGCACAGTTAGTAATTTTTAGGAGGGGTTCGTGGAGGTCTGAACTTTGGGAACCTCTGAAGTATGGTAAACATTCAAAGGGGACATCCTAAGGATCAACTACAGAAAGTACTTGATATTTCATTAGTATTTCCAGGGTTAAAATCTAAATCGGTTATGCACCTGTTTCCCAAAAACAGGTTTCTACTTAAAAAAGTAACAAATTAAGAAACACTAACTTAAGTGTTTCAGGTCTTGTTCAAAGGAAGGATCAAATCAAATAAAATATACATAAAATACAAAAGCCATTTAGAGCTAAGCACTTGCTTCATTCACTAAAGTTGGTTTCCTATGCATCAATAATTCCTTTTTGCACTTCAATGACAACGAAAAACACACCAAAATTCATACATACATATATATATATATATATATATATAATATAGTAAAAGTATATACATAAACATTCAGTTTTATTTTTATATACATATACATTCAATGTAAGTCTTTTCATTTCTTAAAAAATTATTCCTTAGGACATAGATTCTTCTTTCATTTTTTTTTTTTTTTAACTTCAGTATTAAAATTAAGAAAATGTCAAGGAAATGAACTATTTATACATGTTTGCAAACTGAACCAGCAAATTTTTTGTCTTCATAACAGGAAAATAGGGGAAATATATAACAGGAAAAATATATTTGTCATGGCAGGTGACAGTAACTAGATAAGAAATAATACTAAGCGACATGCTGTTTCAAATAAAATAACAAGCTCCAATAACTGCAACTTCATTCTTTGTTTTAAATGAACAATTTCTATTTATTAAGCCTTCTAAATGGGGAATTGAGAAAGTTTTCCTTCTTTCAACGCTATTAATACAACTTTTAAGCAGAACTTTTGACCTTGGTGCAAAAACAAAAGATAAAACCATGAATAACCATATTTGCTTTATGTTTTTCAACAACCAATCAAAATAAAATACAAAAGATTGATATTATCACAAAAATGCTATGTAACACAAGAACCTAGATCTAATTAAATTCATATTTGTAATTGATTTATGGTTAAGTAGAATTTTATCTATTGATTTTGCACCAACTTCAAAAATTATGTTTATAAATTATATTGATGGTGTTTAAGGGAAGGAATTTTACTTTTACAGTAGTAGTGAAGTTTACATTTTACACACCTTAAGTAAGAAAGATTATTGTTGCTCCAGGGACTATGCACATTTACTCCGTTTTGGTTAAACTTTACTTTATCGAGAAATTCTGCCCATCTAGCAGCTTCTGGCCAACTTCCCAAATTAATATAACATTCAATCACCTAAAAGCAGAAAAATATTGAAAAATTAAACAATATATGCTTTTCCATAACGAGTAAAGATAGAGGATATTGGGCTACATAAAAAGTTTCAAAAATAAAATGATAAGAGTACAATTTGTTCTGTAGAAATTTGCTATGCATTTATGATTAACAACAAAAACATAAATACCATCCTAAGTCGTAAAAAATTACAAAAAAAATTTTAAAGTAAAAAATTCCATTTCTATTATAAATACTCATTAAATTAAAATAGCAGTCATAACTGACAAAATTAGATATTTCATAACATATATTGAAATATGTAGGGTAACTATATTGAATTTTACTCCCATAAAGAAAAGATGTTTGTTTTCATTCATTTCACACATTGGCCATTTTTTAATTCTAATGTTGCATGAATTATCAAGTCAAGATATTTCAAATTTGATTATAGTGTATGAAAAATAAGTGTTTTAATATTGTTGAACGCCTTAATTTGCATATTTTGTGAAAATAATTGAATTCCAGCTAGTATGACCATTACTAAATTTAGTACGACAATAACTAAGCCAGTGGAACCATAACTAGTCAAACCATTGCATTCCAATTAAGTTCAAAATATTTATCATCATAATTGAAAATATCACAGTTATAAAAGCATACTCTCTAAATTCTAACAGTTAGAATAAATTTTTTCATGAACTAGAACTGTAATATTTGTAAACATTTTTTTTTTTTTTTAAGTCTTAAGTATGCCCGTAATGAGACATTTATCCTAATTTGTCTGTAATCTCTATCATGTAGAGCCAAGAAAAAAAAAGTATCTTTAAAACTGATTTTACCCTTACTAGGCCTTTCTTATCTATCACTGAAGAACTGGCAAAATCTAGCTTAGTCACAACTATCTTTTTAGTTTTTATAGATAATACTTAAAACAGTAAGAAAGTTTGCAATCTTATGACTAAGGAACTTTCAAACAGCCTGTAAGTGAACAAAAACCAAGATATGATTTTTTTTTTTATATCTCACCTTGTTACATGTTTGTTCCGCTCTGCATTTACCAGATTAAGAGTAAATATTACACTTCATCGTCTTTATCATCCAACCATAACACAATTAAATGAATATCATTTAATTTTAATTTAACTTAATTTAAATAATGTGAAATACAATTACCTGATTTAACAAGAAAGCATGAAGATGAACATCTACATGAGGTTTACTTAATCCTAACTCGTTCATGTTTATTTTATTTCCAGTGTCTTCAGAATTATTTGATGCAGGACCTATCTTGATTTTGTCATTCATTTTATTTATATCTTCTGTTTCCTTTACACGCTTTTGAGGACTAAGATTTTGCGACAGTGATTGAAGAATACAAAGATATTCATGAACAGCATTTTCTAGCCTAAAATAATAACATTATTATTACTGAAGAGATCCTTGCAGAACACACACAAATGCACACACTTGAAGAAAAATAACTTCTTTCTGTAATTACTTAATAATAGAGACATTCTAATATTAATTTGTATAATTTAATTAATGTTTTATTTTTTAATTAATTGCAGTTTCTGTGTTTTTCAAATGGAATCATATTTTGATAGATGTTACATACTTTTTTTAGTTTAATAGTTTTTATGGAAAACTTTATAGATGGGCAGAAGTATTTACTTTAACTGAAAGGGTAACTTCTTTCTGTAATTACTTAATAATAGAGACATTCTAATATTAATTTGTATAATTTAACTAATGTTTTATTTCTTTCATTAATTGCAGTTTCTGTGTTTTTCAAATGGAATCATATTTTGATAGATGTTACATACTTTTTTTAGTTTAATAGTTTTTATGGAAAACTTTATAGATGGGCAGAAGTATTTACTTTAACTAAAAGGGTATTCCACTATTTTGAGAGCAGCACCGTTGCTCAGTGTTGGGCAAAAACTAAAAAATCAACTACATTTTCAATCGATTGATTAGTTGACTAAAGTAATCTGACTCGCATTTAGTTCAGATTACTTAAAATTTGAACTATTTAATTTGCAGACAATGATTAATGCTAGTTCAAACTAACTTCGTCAGTTGGTGAAAAAAATTAATTTAGTTCAGATTGATTTAATCAAGACTAAATTAGTCAGATTAATTTTAGTCAGACTAAAAGTAATCGCACTAAATTCAATAAAATTGATTTCAATCTAAATTTTTTATTTGCGATTAAATTCGATGTAGGTATTTAAAGTATGTACTTGTAAACAGGAGTAGAAACGAGTTAATATGAGTATACTCGTGTGGTGGATAATATTTTTATTTTTGCGCTTGTATATATGCATTTACATTCCTGTACGAATAAATTCGGATATAGGAGTACACATGAGTATATACGTGTGAACTCAAATATACTCGTATGTAGGGGCATATTTGTATTTCTACGCTTATATACAAGCATTTACGTGCTTATAAGAGTAAATATGGGTAAGTACGAGTATATACGTGTAAACTCGAGTATATACGAGTTAACACGAGTATCATTGTGTGTTGGGGATAATTTGGATTTCTGTGCTTGTACATAAACATTTACATATAGATACGTGTTAATTCGGGTATATACGAGTTAATTCGAACATATACGTATGAACCCGAATATACTCGTGTGTAGAGGCATATTTGTATTTCTGAGCTTATGTACATACATTCATGGGTATACACGAGTTAATACGAGTATATGAGAGCATATATCTGTACCTCAGAACCAGACTAACGTAAGTCCATTTTCGTCATTTTTCAGTAGAGGGGAAAAACGATGTATTCGACAATCGTTTTTCCCCTCTACCGAAAAATGACGAAAGTGGACTTACGTTAGTCTGGTTCTGAGGTACAGATATATGCAAACACGGGCATATAAGTACTATCCCGAGTATACTCGTGTACATGGTTATATTTGTATTTATGCACTTATATACATACATTTACGAGTTAATACGAGTATATGAGAGCATATATATGCAAACATAAGTATATACATACTATCCCGAGTATACTCATGTGTAGGGGCATATTTGTATTTCTGAGCTTATATATATACATTTGCGGGTATACACGAGTTACTACGAGTATATGAGAGCATATATATGTAAACACGAGTATATACGTACTACACCGAGTATACTCGTGTATAGGGTTATATTTGTATTTATGCGCTTATATACATAAATTTACGGGTATACACCAGTCAATACGAGTATATAAGAGCATATATACGCAAACATGAGTATATACGTACTATCCCGAGTATACTCGTATTAACTTGCATATATACTCCTGTTTACTTTACAAGTATATACTTGTATATACCAATATTTACTCGTATATGCTCATTTCTGTTTGTATACAAGAGCAGAAATACAAATATGCCCCTACACACGAGTATACTCGGGTTCACACGTATATTCTCATGTTTACTCATAAATACCCGAATACACTCGTGTATGCAAGAAAATGAATGTATATAAGCGCATAAATACAAATAAAACCCTATACACGAGTATACTCGGGATAGTACGTATATACTCGTGTTTGCATATTTATGCTCTTATATACTCGTATTAACTAGTCTATACACGTAACTATATGTATACGAGTACATAAACACGAATATAACCCTATACACGAGTATACTCAGGATAGTACGTAAATACTCGTGTTTGCATATATATGCTCTTATATACTCGTATTAACTTGCATTTACCTGTAAATGTATGTATATAATTGCATAAATACAAATATAACCCTATACACGAGTATACTCGGGATAGTACGTATATACTCATGTTTGCATATATATGCTCTTATATACTCGTATTAAATCGTGTATACACGTAAATGTATGTATATAATTGCACGAATACAAATATAACCCTATACACGAGTATACTCGGGATAGTACATATATACTCGTGTTTACATATTTCTGCTCTTATATACTCGTATTAACTCGTGTTTACCGGTAAATGTATGTATATAATCGCATAAATACAAATATAACCCTATACACGAGTATACTAGGGATAGTATGTATATACTCGTGTTTGCATAATTCTGCTATTATATACTCGTATTAATTCGTGTTTACCCGTAAATGTATGTATATAATAAATACAAATATAACCCTATACACGAGTATACTCGGGATAGTACGTATATACTCGTGTTTGCATCTATATGCTCTCATATACTCGTATTAACTCGTTGTATACACGTAACTATATGAATATGAGTGCATAAATACGAATATAACACTACACACCAGTATACTCGGGATAGTGCGTTTATACTTGTGTTTACATGTATATTCTCTTATATACTCATATTTACGTGTATACACGAGAAAAAACATGTATATGAGCGCAAAAAATACAAATATGCTCATACACACGAGAATACTCATGTTAACGTGTATAAATTCCTGTTTATACATATACACCTCTACATACCTGTATTTACTCGTATATACACGTAAATTTAAGTACATAAGCGCATAAATACAAATATGCTCCTTTATATGAGTATACTCGAGTTAATACCTATGTACTCCGGTTTACAAGTATATTCAACTATTTACTCCTATTAACTCGCATGTGCACGTAAATGTATGTATGTAAGCGCAAAAATTAATATATCCATACAGATGAGTATACTCGTGTGCACAGCACACGTATTTACCTCTGTATACGGGCGGTTACTTGTGTACGCGTGTATGTGTATGCAAAAGTACATATACTATATCTCAGTATCAGTTTAAAATCAATCTAGATTTACAGCAATCTGATTTTTAATTTTAGTCTTATTTTAGTCCATTGAAATTCAATCTGAGTACATTAGTCACGACTAAATCAATCTGATTACTTTAGTTTCGACTAAATCAATTGATTAATTTAATCTGTATTAAATTAAACTGCACTAAATTACCGTATATACTCGCGTATAGGTCGATCTCGCGTATAAGTCGACTCCCCTACTTTTTTAAAGAAAATCGGGAAAAAATCGAAAACCCGCGTATCAGTCGAGACCACAATTTCTGAAATGATCGGGAACCTTTTGCCGCGATTTTTAAACATAAATGTTTTGAAAAGAAGGAAAATGGAATGCAGCGAGCATTCTTGTGTTGAAAATAACACGATTGTTATTCTTTTTCACAAAAAGAGATCATTTTTGCGATCACAATTTTTGTAAAGGGTTTAATTTTACGATCGGGTTTTTGTAAGGGTTCCATTTTGCAGCGACGATTTTTGCTATTTGTTGCTTTTATTTTGCATTATTATTATCAATAAAATTTTGAGATGTAGCCGTATTACATTCTGTTTTAGAAGGATAAACACCGTCAATCGTAAAATTCGCGAATTTGACAATTCCCGCACTTTTCACGATGTCGGTCGTTTATTGTAAATATTTATTCTTTATTTCACAATCACATCATGCAAAAATACAGTAGAATGGATGAGTATTTACTTCTTTAGCGTTTGTTTAAAATAGTTGGACTGAATCTGAAAAATCTGGTTTTTGAGTGTTTATTTTTTCCAAAAGTTGTTCGGGAAAAATTTTCGGAAATTCTGCCCCACGTATAAGTCGACCCCCTAACTTTCAACTTCATTTTTTGGACTAAATTTTTCGACTTATACGCCAGTATGTACGGTAATCATTTTTACAGACTAACTAAGTTAGTTTGAACTAACTTTAATTGTCGTCTGCGAATTAAATTCAATCACATTAAATTAATCTAAATTAAATAGTGCAACGATAACTTTAGTCTATTGAGACTTTAGTTGATTAATTCCCAACACTGCCGTTGCTCATAAGAGGATGAAAATGAACCAGGATGGGCAAAATTGGGTTTGAAATGAGGGTGGCCTACTACTTAGGACCAGCATTGACAGTATAGCATCCTTTGTTTCACATACATATTGTCTTTTTTGCGTTGCAATTTAAAAATTGTATTTTCACTTTATATAAATACAAACGCCAGCCACCTTGTTTGGTGGTCAGAGAAATCTGATCCGGCTGCTGTGTCTTGGGTTCGAATCCCAGTTCGTGCAAGGACATAATTTCTCTCTCCTGTCCTTGTCCTTCCTTTGTGTGAATGTGCTGTGAATAGAGGTGCTGTGAATGTGCCTTCCCCCTATAAATGGGTCCTTGTGGCATATGTGTGTAATGTAGAAGTCGAACTTCACACCACATTATGGTACAGTTGGAAAAGTGAAGCAGCACACTCCATATTGCCAGCCAAGCTGGCACAAGAGAACAACAACATAAATACAAACCTGATTTAGTTTACGGCAACAGCTCAAAAACGATATATAATGCCTCTAATACAAAGCATTTATATAAGCTTATTCCATACGCAAGAATTAAAGTCTACCACAGCACAAGCACAGCCAGAATCTTTCTTGAAGGGGTTTTTTGATCACAACAGTCCTTACAGGTGTAAAAACTTCTCTATTAGGATTGACCACAATGTAAAAATCAAAGCCTCGGGAAGGGGGGGGAAGGTTTATCCCCTTCATTCTTTTCAAATCCAGTTGCGTTGCTTTTGCCTTGTTTTTTGACCGAATATCTGCATTATAGTATACACACTACATTATAGTATAAGACTCAGAAAAACATAAAACAGCAAGGGGTACTCTTAGTTTTTGCAGTTTAACGATCTCGGCTTCTTTTTCAAGGGCAATTTGAAAACATTACTAAAATTTAAATAAATATTTTTTTAAGTGATGCTTTTTTGTTTGCATGTTACTTCTGATATAATTGACTAGGTGACCCGTGCGGAATTCCGCAAAAAAAAAACTCTAAACTTAAAATTTAATACGACAATTTTTATTGGCTTCATTTGCACAACATCGCCATCTACTGCCGTCGTTCTGACAACTTTTCAAAGAGATCAAAGACACGTTCACTTTTACAACTACTACAAAAGTGATACCCTATATTAAAATCAAATACCCAAGGCTACTACTAAACTAAATACTAACGTTATCGCAAAACTACCATAGTATTTTGAAACAATAAAAGTTACAATTAAGGTTTACCGAGCTAAGCCTTGGCTTGAAATGTCGCATTTAAAATTGATTTGAACAACAATGGTATAACGATTTTAACAGTTGAGCAAAAAATTTAACTTTTTCGGACTTCAATCGCTTATAAGTCGCTTAAACGTGGATTTTCGAGATTCTCGTTGCGCGGCGCTAGCGGAGAAACGTTCTAAAGAACACATTTTTTTAAATCTTTCGAATGAAATCAAAATGGAGACGATACGACAATTATTTCGCTAGATAGAGTCAATTTTGTGCCCAAAAATTAAAGTTCGAATAAAAAACGAACCGACACTTTTTAGAGGGTGGGTCTAATTTTCGTCAATAGCCCGCGGATAAGCTTCAAAATCATAAATTTTCTTGCAATTCGATAAAGAAATGAGCGAGTTTCGACCGGGTATAGGATTCGGCTTAGAGAAATAATATATGGAGATTACTTGAAAAAAACTAATATATATTTTCATGAGTTTCTGAAACACTAAAGTTAGAAGACAGCAGTTATATTTTTCCATGACATTTTAAGTTCAAATTGTCTCTCAATCTTTATTAATATATTTTTTTATGAACTATTGCTGACCAATAATATATATGAGGGTGGAGCGAAAAAAACAAACTTTTTATTTTCAAATCGTAATAGTGCCGAAAAGTTGCGATTGGTGAAGACTTACAAAACAAAGCGAAAATTTTTGAAATCGGATAATATCTTCCGATCCCGCAACGAGCCTGAAATTTTGAAAAAATGAAAATTTTCATGTGTTTTTAGCGATTTTTAAAAATTTTTGTTCAATGTTTTATTTTAATGCTCTTGGACGGAAAAGTTACAATTGGTGAAGGCTTCTGAGATTTTAAAAAATATATTGAGATCGAATAATACTTTCTGATCCAGGAAAAAGCCAGAAAAACCAAAAAATTGAAAATATTCAGCTTTTTTTTTTGGGGGGGGGGGAGAGGGGGAATAAAAAAAGTTTTAAAAACTGTTCTCATTTTTTTTCTTCTTTTTTACCCGGTATCATAGCGTAAAGAATTTTAAAAAGAACGATATTCGTCTTAAACATTAATTTTTTCTTGATTTTTTAGGTGTCTTCTAAACATGCAAAACTACCATTCTTTACAACAATAAAATTTTTTCAAATAATAGAAACTGTTACCTAACCCGACTGACTACCCACAGAATGCTTTAACATTCATTTAATTAAAAACTATTTTTTGTTCAGTCTTTAACTTTAAACCTAGTCAGGTTAGGTAGTGTATAGAATGAGACTGCAAAAGGGAATTAAAGATTAAGAAACTAACATATAATGAGATAGGTATTAAAATAGTTTATCGTTTAGAGATAAAAAATATTGTTCATCTTATGAGTGAGTATTTTTTTCAGTGGATTTTTGTACTGAAAAAGTTCAACAAATTTAATTAATAGGCATGGGTAAAAAATTTTATGTAAATGTTATCTATTATTTTTTGCTTTTTAGTTGCTTTAAGGTTGTGTTGGTTCCTACAGTTACACAGTCCCAAGCAAAGTGGGGCAAGGTGTAACAAAAATTAAGGATTGGAAAGTATTTGTCAAGGAGAGGGCACTGCAGGGAAGGGCTGCCCCACACACCCCCATTAGCTTCATGCAAAAAATATTAAAACATGTTATCATGAAAACTGAACATTTGAAACACGATTGAAGAGAAACTTATTCTTAAAAGGTTACCGTAGAGCATCTAGGTGATGATTTTGGAACACATTTGATGTGAAAGCCATAAATATAATGATTTTATTAGTCTAAAAGACAAAACAAATTTTAGATTTTGTTGATTTCTAATTTTTCATACACAAAATAATTTTTAAGTAAAAAAACAAAACCACCATTGAATACATAATATTTACGTACAACTTCTTACCCATACCTATTAATTTAATTTGTTCAACTTTTTCAGTACAAAAATCCACTGAACAAAACACTCACTCATAAGATGAACAATATTTTTTATCTCTAAACGATAAACTATTTTAATGCGTACCTCATTATATGTTAGTTTCTTAATTTTTAATTGCCTTTCGCAATCTCATGCTGTACACTACTTAACCTAAGTAGGTTTAATTTTAAAGACTGAACAAAAATTAGTTTTAAATTAAATTAATGTTAATTATTCTGTGGGTAGTCAGTCAGGTTAGGTAACAGTTTATAGAAGGCACATACTTCAAAAGGTGTTTCAGAAATTGTATATAATTAGTTAGGTATTAAAATTGTTTATAGCTTAGTGATTAAAATTAGCGTTTATTTTGCGCGTGGGTGTTTTATTTAGTGGGTTTTTGCACTGGATTGTAGAAATTTTGGAAAATATTTTGTAATTTTCTATTATTTAAAAATGTTTCATTGTTGTAAAGAATGGTAGTCTTGCATGTTTAGAAGATACTTAAAAAATCAAGAAAAAAAATAATGTTTAAGACAAATATAGTTCTTTATAAAATTCTTTACGCTATGGTACCGGGGAAAAAAGAAGAAAAAAAACGAGAAATTTTTTTTTTTAATTTTTTTAATCCCCCTAAAAAAGCTGAATATTTCCAATTTTTTGGTTTTTCTGGCTTGCTCCTGGATCAGAAGGTATTATTTGATCTCAATATATTTTTTAAAATTTCAGAAGGCTTCACCAATCGTAATTTTTTCGTCCAAGAGCATTAAAATAAAAAATTGAACAAAAATTTTAAAAAATCGCTAAAAACACATGAAAATTTTCATTTTTTCAAAATTTCAGGCTCGTTGCGGGATCGGAAGATATTATCCGATTTCAAAAATTTTTGTTTTGTTTTGTAAGTCTTCACTAATCGCAACTTTTCCGCACTATTACGATTCGAAAATAAAAACTTTGTTTTTTTCCCTCCACTCTAATATATATACTGAAAAACCTTATCTAGGTGCAATAAATCAACAACTATATATTAATCAAGGGACTAATTTTTTTCTTTCTTGGCAATAACTAGCTTAATGAAAAAATCACACACGTCTTCTTTTATAACAGTACAATAGTATCAAAGGAGAACATTGGTATTCATAATGTTCATTAAAGCATTTTTTGCTTATCTATTTGTAATACTGCTAAATACTTTGAACAAGAAAATTCTAATTCTTCCGATGAAGATGCAAAAAACGTTGTATGTTTTAACAACAGAACTGTAACTTAAAAACTGAAATTGAAAAAAATTCTTCAAGTTTTTCTATTGTACAAATATATATCATGATCCATTGACAACAATTGCCACCTGTTTTTTTCCTTTTTTCCTCTTGATATGATTGGCAATTTTACATATAAGACAAAAAATAGTAGATATTTAATTTGACATGGAAATATTCCAAGGGGTAGGAATGCCCCATTTAGACTATTTACGAGAAGTGATACCCGAGAGTAAAAACAGATAAGGTATTGTTGTTTTAAATTAAATTTAAAAAATAAAACACCAAACATACATACTTTCCAGCGGCACAATCAACTGATGCTTTTATCCAGTTGAATTTACGACCTATATTTTCTTTGCACCAAATATACAATCCCATGATACCCTCAGGACATTGTAACTGGATGAGTGCTCGAGTAACTGCATATAATATAGTTTCAAATTCAGAGCCCTAAAAAAACAATCAAGATATATATATATATATATATATATATATATATATATATATATATATATATATATATATATATATAACTGCATTCGCATTTTCTTCAGTCAAGTAATGTTGTTTAAAACCCATACAAGTAGACAAAGACTTGGAATTTACTCACATACATAAGTGCATACAGTTGTTAGATTCACTTAAAGCAAGGTCATCTAAAGCCTGTGCGACCATAAAATCCAACTTTTGACAGATTAAAATTACTCTAACAGTGCCATTATTTTTATAAGTACTAAAAATCTCCTACATTTTCACCATTTTTCTAAAGTCATGTAGGTTTTTGATTTCCTGGTTTGGTTGTTTGAACACTATTAAAATAGCATTAAGTATAAGGTGTTATTTTCAGAAATGGAGAAGTTGAGAAGAATTAGAAGAAAAACCAGCAGTTTTAAAAGGCTATTTAACGGAAAGGGAGATCTAGACATTGCTTTTTGTATTAAGCTTATAGCACAAGCCCTGTAGTACTAGCACACTACTAAATGGCTCCATGTTATAAGTAACAAACAAAGGAAAGAACCAGTAAAATATTTCTTGAAAAAGTTTCTATACATAATAAAAAAAATCACTTACCTGAGTATTTCCATTATTACTGAGTTCCCGCAATATTTCAAATCCCTGACGAATCACAGCAGCAGGACATCCTGCATTCAAAGCAACAACAACAGTAGTTGATCTGACCCGACTCAACCACTCATGACATGTCGACTTATTGGTCCGGAAAAAGGTACGTACATTCTACAATTTGAAGAAAACTAATTCAATAAAGTCATGCCAATTCTCATTAAATGGAAATAAACCTTATTTTCTAAAAGTGAAACAATTAAACACATTCAAAAACAAAACACAATATGTTATCATAGGAACTACACAACTTACCTTTGCAGGGGAGGGTAAAGCAATTGCACAGCCTTCATACGCATTATACATAAGTTTCTCTAAATGTTCCATCAGAGATAATAATAAATTAATTCTTAGTAGTACCGTATGATTTGAATTGCCTAGAAAAAATAAAATTATACAAACAGTTACTCTTAAAAAAAAAAAATTTAATCAGAGTAGAGAAAAATACAGAAGGAAAAATGGAGACATAAAAGTATGTGTATGGGGGGGGGGGGGAGCTGTAAATACTGGACAAATCCAAGCCATTTTTTAGAAAGGAAAGAAGCAATTTAATACGAAATTAAAAAGAACATTTAAAACCAAAAATTAGTTAAAGTTAGTTTTAACTCAAAGTAACATACATTTTACTCCTTAAAGTACTAAGCAAAAAAGTTAAGCAACATTTACCAATGAAAGCATCATCTTGATTCTTAGACAACTTTGCTGCACTTTTTAAAGCAGCTGAAAAAAGAAAAAATATGTACTAAGTAAAACACATTTGTTATATGTATAAACAATAATCTAGTTATAGAAAAACAAAAGAAAAGTGCACCTTCAATTGCCATAAAAGTTTCTTGGGGCTTGCCTAAAGGAGTACGCAGTTTAGACGTAACACATAATTGAGCAACTTCCCATACAGCCCAAAACCATAGAGCAGAGTTTGAGCTATCAACTAGTTGACTAATTAAAGAGTCGATTCTACATTGACGCTCTGGAGGTGGACAACTGTGAAACATTTGCAACAGCCACTGCTTCTCTCTATAATATTTCAACATAAAAAAAAAAGTTTTAATTTAAAAGAAAAGTTCAATATCAACGATTGTGAAATGTTCAGCACATATTTTCAGAAATCTCATCTCAAGAAAAGATGACAAGTAATCACAATACAAAAAAAAAGTGCATTGATAACAACAGAGTGAAATTTGGAATTAATATTAAAAATCTGCATAAAACACTTCAAGTTATTCAATTTTCAGTTACATAAAATTGTCTAAAATTTTAAAAATAGAAAGTATCAAAGGTATATATATCTATTGTAAAATACTTTTTGAAACAAAAAAATGATGTGAACATTACATGACAGGCACTGAAGCTTACCCTAGCAGTATAATCTCATTGGCTGATGATCGGCAATTCATCGAAACCCAATGAAATTATCAACGGCCGATGATCGGATTCGATGAGTTCTCATCGGGAATTGCTCCATCGGCCAAACAGAATCCAAGCAGCAAAATCTGATGAGTTTTGCTCGCAATACGATGAAATTTGATGCAATTTACGAGCAGCGCAGTCCCATGCCGATGAATTTAAGATCAATTTTGGATGCTCAGCTTATTTTCATCGGGAAAGTTGATCGGAAGGATAACTCTTTCCGATGAAAAGTAGCTGATCGAAAACCGTGCTCGGATACTGATCGGAACGAGGTCATCGTGCGTTACGGGATGCTTACGAGGAGTTCGATGATCGGCCGAGCAAAATCCAATGTGTTGATACTACTTGAGTATTAAGTAAAATACAGTCGAACCTCCATATATCGAAGTAGCAAATTGTCGGAAAAAAATTCGATATATAGAAATTTCGATATATAGAAAGGACCTCAGTTTTTTGAAAATAACTCCGGAAACATTGAAATTAAAGCAAAATTTCACACATGAAACTCCATTACTAGTATATACGCTAATCATATTTGATGAAAGTTAAGAATTAAAAATGAACTAATATGAAAAATTTAATGAATATTATACATACTTATTGAAAAACAGAAATCCAAAGAGTAGTTGCAATGATCACATTCTTTAAAAAAAACTGCGAATATCTTGCGTCCTTTAACAAATCCACTTTATCTGCAACACTAAGGCATCTTCTTTTTGACATTATAAATCGAGAGGGAAAACAAAATCAAATTGAATTGGCCTTCCCTTTTCTCCTGACTTTCATCTTTCGTGAGGTAAAATGTCTAAAAGCGGAATAAAATCTCCAATTACGCTTCCAAAAAAATTCGATATATGGAGATTTTTTCGATATATAGAAACAGTTTTTCTATGTAATGAACATGTGAATTTGCTAGAAGTTCGATATATGGAAAATTTCGATATATGGAAGTTCGATATATGGAGGTTCGACTGTATAGATTAAAATAACTAAAAGAAAATTAAGTTGAATTTTGACGTCATGAATTCAAATTATGTTTTTCGCAATCATGAAGGACTCTCACATGGACTCAATTTGTTGGGTTTCTTTTTTCTACAAATGACTCCTAACACAATCATAATTGTTAAACATAATTTGAATTCAAAACGTCAAAATTCAAATGAATGCCGGGCTGGATGTTTTGCTCTAAGAAGGAGTGTTAAGTCATAAGGGTTGGGTATAAAATAAATTTTGGGGAACCAAATTTGTATTATTATGCTAAATTAGTCATGTGAGATTTCTTCTTAATTTGTACTATGATAACGAACGTAAAACGGAAGGTTGAAGGCTTTTTATTATTTTTAAAACCTTTTTTAACTCATTTCCTATTTCTATCTTTTTAAGTCATACAAAAAAAATGCAGAAATTCAGAAAAATGGGTGGGGGGTGTAATTTTAGACGAATTAGATATTTGTATCTCAAGAAATTAGTTCTCTAATTAATATTGCACGGTCTTTTTGTTATTTCAATAAATTTTATAGATCAAAATAATTTTCACCATTTTTTTGACTAAAGTCTCGGATATTTTAGCTGAATTTTCTTATTTTCTACAAAGGAAAGTCAAAAAAGAGGAAAAATTGTGTGGCTCAGCATTTAGACAGATTTTTTTTTTAATATTATGCTAAATTAGTCATGCGAGATTTCTTCTTAATTTGCACTATGATGACGAACATAAAAACGGAAGATTGAAGGCTTTCTATTATTTTTGAAACCTTTTTTAATTCATTTCCTATTTCTATCTTTTTAAGACATACAAAAAAATGCAGAAATTCAGAAAAATGGGTAGGGGGTATAATTTTAGACAAATTAGATACTTGTATCTCAATGAGTTCTCTAATTAATATTGCACGGTCATTTTGTTATTTCAATAAATTTTATAGATCAAAATAATTTTCACCATTTTTTTGACTAAAATCTCGGATATTTTAGCTGAATTTTCTTAATTTCTACCTCCTACAACGGAAACTTATGTTTTTGGCAGCATGCCAAAATAGAGTTCACCAATAATTGCATTTTCATCCTTGAGGTTTCAATCCTACTGCATCCTCAAAATGTTTCCATTATTTTGGAAGTTGGAAATAATTTCATCCTCTACTACTTTAAATCAACTTATTTTATACTTTATTTTAACAATAAATGAAAACATTTTTTTCTAAACTTGATGCAACATTAACCTTTACGAGTTACGAGGGCTGTCTGAAAAGTTTCCGACCTACGTCATCCAGTAATGCTCCCAACCTTTTAACCCACCCAAAAGTAATGATGAAAAAGTGTCCTCAAAAAAACTGTTGACTAAGTTTCTGACCTCCTCCTTTGAAGAAAACTTTTGTCCTCCAAGTGCTTCTTTCAGCTTTGGGGCCAGGTCTGGTGAGTAGGGTGGGTTTTCAATGCTTTCGAGCCTTAACTTGTGAATTTTGGCCATTGAAACCACTGATGTGTGAACAGGAGCATTTTCTTGATGAAAAATAACTTTTTTCTTTTTCAAATGCGGCCGTTTTTCTTCTATTTCCTCCTTCAATTTGTCAAGGAGAGTAGAATAGTATGCTCCTGTTATGGCTTTTCCCATTTTAAGGTAGTCAATGAGTATCACTCCATGGTTATCCCAGAAAACGGTCGGCATCACTTTTCCTGCAGAAGGAACTGTTTTGGCATTTTTTGGAGTTGTTCTCACTTTGCAGTCCATTGTTTTGACTGCGTTTTTGTATCTGGAGTGTACTGATGAATCCAGGTTTCATCCACAGTGCTAAGTCGTCAGAAAAACTCTGCTTCATTGTGCCAGAAATGCGCTGCAAATGTTCATTCGGACACGTTTCTGGTCAAATTGAGCAAACGCGGCAGTCAAAGTGCAGCCAGCTTCCGCGTGCCTAATTTCTTATTTAAAATGTGGCATGCGCATTCCTTAGAGATATTCAAAGTTTCTTCTATATATCTCACCTTCAATCTGCGCCATCCAGCACCATTTGATGAGCTTTAGCAATGTGTTCAGCAATGGTAGCAGTTTTGGGTCGACCTGAGCGTTCATGAACACTCAAGCTGGTACGGCCACGTTTAAATTCCACTACCCAAAATTTTATGGTTGTAGACGATGGTGCAGAGTCCCCATACACAGAGTCCAACTCCCTTTTAATTTGTGCAGGTGTATTTCCTTATTAAAACAAGTATAGAATCAGAGCTTGATCTTCGATTCTTTCCATTTTCAAAAAAACTGTTGGAGCAACTCACTAGTATGGCTGTCACGTGCACAATTTGAACTAAAAATAGCCAAAATTACGGTTCCAAGTTTTCAAAAGACTCCTTCATAAGAACATCTCCTTTGTTTCATAAGTTCTGCCCTTTTCATATCGAGGTCGGAAACCTTTCAGACAGCCCTCATAGATCGCGGAAAGAAAGAAAAATAAAAAGAGCGGAAAATAGCGGAAGATTTTTATCCGTTTCTATAAATTTAAAAATTTAGAAATACATAACTTCAAGCAGGCAACTGATTATTCCAGCAGGGCTAACTATAGCCCATATTGGTCAATGCATTCAGAGCTGAGAATCAATAAAAAATGTATGCACACGATCGCATATGATTGAAATTTAACTCTAATTTAACTAAGAGGGCACAAAAATAAGATTCATGTTTAAATATAAGTGCAATTTGTTGTGAAGGCTAAAATCTTTACCAATTCAATTATTGATGATCAAAATTTTGAAAACGCCAAAAATAAGGGGGCCTTGAGTTCGTGTACCTCCCAACTTTTAACTTTTGCTAAATTTTACCATCAATTTTTAATTTCTGATTTGGATCTTGTATCCCTATTCTAAGCATCCTAGTCAATTTTTTTTTCAGGTGAGTTTTATTTTTTATAATCTTCATAAACCTAAGATGTTTATTTGTAGTAGATGCAAAATTTTATAAAAAATGAATAAAGTCAGGCCCGTCATTTGGGGGGGGGGTCAATTGCCCCTCCTGGCTTTGACAGGGGTGATTGCAAGTACATAAAAAAATACCTGAAAGTTTTAAAGAGAAAATGTGTGTGTGGGGGGGGGGGGGGGTTCAAAACCAAGACTTCTGTTACTTAAGCACAACTAATTTTATAATAATGCATGCTTAATAAAAAAATTCCTTTCATAAACTAACACATTTCATATATTCGAAGTTTCAAATAGTTTTTAGTCAAAATATTGTGCATGCATTTAATTGAATCGTAAATGAGTAATAAAGTTACGTTTGAGCTGGTGTTAACAAATTTTCTCCAAAAAAATATTTTAAGGAGAATGCAAAAATCTAACAGAATTACTATTTGTTGTGCAAAAATATTTATGAAGTAATGAAAAGTTGGATTTGTAAAATATGGAAAAGAATTGATCTAGATGCAGTACCCATATATCTCCTAATCAGTTCAATATGACTTGAGTCAAAGATTTCATATTTGTTAATACTGAAGAAAAAACTATTTAAAGATATTATGTATGTGTTAAAAAACTCAAATAGTTGAAACAAAAATAAAATTCAGCCACAGATTCAGCATTTGAGTTTTTGGCATTTGACACTCTAAAAGAGCATGGAATTTTGTTTTAAACTTTTATTTTAATGATTTGATCAAAATAAAAAGAAGTGTTATTTGTTTGTCTTTCAACAAGGAATAGCAAGCATCGAAAATGTGAAATATATCATTCTCACAGCGGACGCACAAAGAGATAGCAATTTTCAAAATTAAGGGCGTTAAAAGTATGAAAATGGCATATAAAAGAATTCAAATAAACTTACTTCAGATTTATAATCAAAAGCTCTACGATAAACATATTATTTTTACTATCCACATAATTGAAGCAAAATAAAATTAAATCAGATCTTCAAATTTCAACTTTGACATTTTGATTTTCATAAAAGACACAGAATTTCGCAGAATTTGGAAAAGCAAAAAAAAAAATCGGAGGTGGGAAGATAAAAGTATTATTAAAAATATTTTATTTCCGGTATTTTCGATTAGAAAAATACCTGAACCGATCATGAAAATACCGGAAATCCGGTAAAATACCGGAACACAATCACCCCTGCTTTGAGAAATCAATGTATTTTTATATACGTGGGCGTGGTTTTTAATGTTTTCCGATGAAATTACATTGTGTTTGGACCCTTTGCCCCCCACCCCTGGAAAAGCTTGAAATGACGGCCCTGAATAAAGTGGTAAAAATATAATAAGCCAGCTATCCATACGAAAGAAATGGAAATTTATGAAAGAGCAAATGGCAAAATCAAGAGACCTCTTGAATGAATACAAGACCTCTGTTACAAAATATGAAGTGTAAAGAAAGGTTTAAAACATATTAAAAGCATCATTAGGAAAAACCAAGTGTCTGAAATTTAGTGATGTTGAAGCAAAACTTTAAAAAAAAAAATGCATTTGAATTTTAGATCTAGCTGTAGTTTGATTTTGAATGATTTTAAAATATCAGAACTAATGCATAAAAAACAGCTTAAATATGAATGTGTTATAGGCTTAATCCATAAAAGTTGTCAAGTATCTGCTAGATAGACATACAATGCTTACTGTATATGGTTCGTCAGCCCTAGGTTGACAGCCCCTGTATTAAAGCGGGGTTGGGTTGTGAGATCAAGCAACGCCCCTAAAATACTAAATGCCTACTGCATTTGCTTCAAATCCTTCTCCAACTGTTCGGCACAAAGAGTTACCTTGCAGCAAGCAGCCATTGGCAATGGATTCAAATTAAATTTTCGATTGGTTAATTTCCGAGTTTAAATTTCAAAATGTATTAATCATTAATTTCTCTGCTTTTTTTCCTTGAAGAACTCTAATAGATGGCAGTGCATGCAGAACTTTTGGCAAACTTTTGCTCAATGTTAAAACCCAGAAAGTGATAGGCATTTTGTATTAAGGAGGCATTTGATCAAGTTACTGTTAAAAGAATTTAATTTATTTCAAATTGCATATGTAGGTCAAAAAAGATTTTTTTTTAATTAAAACATGTATACACAATAAAGTATGGTTTTCAAGAAGAAAATGGAATTAAGTAGCTTACGGTGGATCTTTTCCTTGGAATAAAAAATTTGAGATCATTCTAAACTGGTGGTTAAAAAAATTTCCAGCTGAAGTTCGACTCATGTAACCACGATACATTGACCATATATCGGAAATTGAAACACAGCTTCTTAATGAAGAATCGGCATCTTTTGAAACACTATGTACATAGCCATTTTTGAGAACACCAAAAGAACTGCTCCTGTAAATTAAAGCATGAGACAAAAGAATAATCAGTGTATTTAAATAGCAAATAGTTGTTTCTATTTATGTAACAAAAATATTATACTTACATTAAAATGATATCTATTGGCAATAAAGATAAGATAGATATAAACATTTCCTGTAATTCAGTATCATGACTATTCAACCGCAAGATACATATATCATAACACCTGAAAAGAAAATGAGCATATGATCCAATACTGCTCTACAACGTAATAAAAGCACTCAAAATAAAAAAAAATAGTTGTTTAAATTTAGTGTATACCTTTGAAGAGTACTTTCAGACAATACTGATGCAGCAGACTTTAAAAATATATGCAAACTCTTACAACAAATTTTTGATATGACAGTATCATTCAGAAAGCCTATAAGAAAATGTGAATCACTATTTCAAACATAACCTTCATTTACAAGAAAACAGTTTTTGGAAAAAAAAGATAGTTAAATCTTCACAGTCTGAGCACTTTTAAAACATTTACATAGAATAACAATTTTGAAACAATTGCAACAACTTAATATCATGTCTAAGAAAATTATATTTTTGAAGTATCTTCAAAAACAAGTCATCAGGATATTCCTTACAGGCATTTAAAACAGCATGGAGCAAATCCTCGAAACAGGTATTTTGAACAAGGCGGCTGAGGTGATGTTGAACTTGTTTTAATATTTCTTCAGTCCATTCTGCTGCAAGAAGTCTGAGAAGAAAAAAAAAACTACTAAGTCACTAAGACATATCAAGCACAAATTAACAATTTGATTGCAGACACGTTTCAAGGAATCCCCTTTTCAATGGAAAGAAGTAAGCTTCAGGATGAAAAGTCATCTAAGAAAATATTTAATCAGCTAAATGACATAAAAGCTTTATTAACGTCAAAAAATGTTGGAAGATTTTCTAGAACCTTGTCAACCTAATGGCCCACTAGGAAAATTTCAGTGACCAAGTAAACAGTTATGTGTTTTCTTACACTACTTTAAGTTAAATTAGTAAAAAGACATTAAAATTGTAAGAGGTTCTATGAAATATAAGCCAAATAACAGTTTGGAAAATGCTTTTAAATTGTTCTAAATAAAAAAGTCAAACTAGCTAATATTATTCATCATTTTAAGGGTTTAAATTCTTACTCTTACAGCACAAGGAGCAGAATTTAGAAACTTTATGAGGAGTGGGAATGCTTTGGTAATAAGATAATTCTCTTATAGGGCAACTTTGTAAAACAACATTTAAACATTTGTCCTGAATAAAAACTCATAACTACAAAGGCAGAAAATTTAAATAGAAGCGACCGAACCAAAAAACCTGAAACCAGATTTCAGAAGTTTAGAGCCCATGATTTTATGTTCAGCTTTATAACAACGCTTGATGAAATAGTCAACTGTGTTGGGCATGTGATATTAAAATTGAGTTCAAAACCTCTACTATGAACAGGTAAATTTAAGGTTTTAAGGAGGCAACTGGAAGATACTGATGAAAAGCACTTAAGCCCAATAGCTACATGTTGGGCTTCATTTCTTTCGAAATTCTCTTCAAAAAAGAAAGTTAGTTTCGCAGATGTTGGGTCCAACTATTCAAATCAACAGGCATTCACTATAAAACAGGTTAACTAACAAAAATTCAGAAGCAGGTTCTTTTAAAAACAGTTATCACCCAACTATCCCAAACCTAGCAGGGACAATGGAACACTACCAAGGAAACGATTTAAGTGATTAAAGCATGTACAAAGATTAATATATTTATATTGAATTATCTTTTGTTTGTTTGAATGTTTTTATTTTCAGTATTTTAAGATAATGTACAATGCAAAATAGAAGCGACGTGACACACCGGTTAAGCGGAAAAAAAGAAAGAAAACAGAAAAAAGAAAAGATTTGAAAAAAAAATCAAAACAGGTTGCATGCGTCAGTTTCATGGGCAATATCATTAAATTTCTTGAGGAAATATCAATATTCTTTAACCATCATCAAAACATGTTGATAGAGCGTTACTTTTCCAAAAACAGAACCAGCTATAAAAAATATTTTCATTTTTAACTGTACGTGAAACAATACATGCAAAAATATTAATTTTATAAATTACACGCATTTAAATTAAATAAAAGGTACACACCTGCTATCATAGGAATTATATTGACCTTCTAAAAGTTGTATTAATATCCTGATGATACTTCCAAAATGGCCACTACTAGAAACAGGAGGAGGAACATCTGTCATAATAGGAGAATTATGGCCCGATGTCGAAATTGGGGAAGTTGTTGAGTCAGGATTAACAAGAATACTGTTGTTTGCAAAGTGAGAGTGCCTAGAAAAAGTTCTACTTAATATTACTGTATAACAAGATTCATTTACATAAATGAGAAATACACAAAACGATGTCTATTCATTTTAAATCAATTTGTTCAAAAAGGTGGAAAAAATTGATAACTAAAAGGATAAAGTGAACAAAAATTTACTTTTTCTTTTTCTCTTACTTTTTTTTTTTTTTTTTTAATCTTCTCAGCTATGTATCAAATACAGCAAAATTGGAAAACCAAACATTTTTCCCATTCTGTTTATCAATATGTCTCATATGCCCATCAATGTACCTGCCTAAATAATCTTTAACGTATGAAAAAAAAATTACAATAGTTATAAAAAGGAAAGAGTTGTGATTAACAAGTATTCTTTAACTATCAAAGCAAAATTCCTGCAAGGTCACTGCAAGAACCTTACGCCATGCATGCAGTGATATGATGATAGAGTAAAAATGGAGCAAAAATTTCTTTCAACAAAAGAACCAGATTAGAAGTAATGTTCTGTATTTAAAATTTTCATTTGAACACTTTTTTCCCAGAAGAATGAGATACATTCTGAACCCAATTTTTTGGAGATGTAAGGATTGACTTTATTCTTTAAAGACTACTTTCTTAAGTTACTTTCTCTGTCACAATGCTCACATGTAATTTCCGCTTTTCAAATGTTGCCAAAAGCAATGTAAAATAATAGTACAGTGGTGCAAGTGACTAAGTGTAATTTGAAAGCATCTTTGGAGCTGGAAGAATTCCATTTGGGAGCAGTAGAATTGCATTTTGGAGCAGGCTGGAACAAGATACTATGCGACTGTGATAAACAAATACATTTATAGTAATTAAACTATTTGCGTTTTAACTAAGCATCGATTATCTTATATAAAATTTTCAGTTTCATTTTGAAATACTTGATGTTATTTCAATAGGTGGACAGCAAAATGTTTCGTCGCATGATTTCAGAAACAATATAGCAATTACAATATTAATTTAAAATCAAAGTGAAACTATAAATTAATCCACCTTTTTTTTGGAGCAGGATTGTGCAAGCTTCCATATTCGGCTCAGCACTTGCATTACTGTAAGTAATTACTTCGGCTTTTTAATTGTTGCCAAAAACAATAGAAAATAATAGCAATATGAAATTAATTAATGCCTGATGCAACAAGGAAAAGGTTCTTTAGTTTGATGTGTCTGTGTATCTGATGAAAATTGAATAAAACATTAACTTTTTTCTAGTTAATTCAACAAAAATTGGACTATGAGCTGCATAACAACGGCAATAACTACACTTATACATAGATTTTTAAAAAAATTCTAGGCCTCACTGTTCTCCCAGAACGTGTGCCAAACATACAAATAAAAACTCCCTCCTTACTTTAATACATATACAGACAAACCTCGTTAACCCCCCTCCCCTCAAAAAAAAAAAGCGCCCTCGCGCTTCACCACAAAAAACTGTGAAAAAAACGTTTTGTATAGGAATATAATGCAAATACCCTCATTAAACCGCCACCTCAATTTTCGACAACCGCCAATGATTTTCTAAGAAAACTGCCTTCTTAGCATAATAAAAGAACTGTTTAAACCGCCACGTTGAAAGAATGTCAAACAACTCAAAGCAGGATTCAAGGTGGAAGGTAAGCAAATTCACCAGAGCGAATGACCACTTGAATCAGAGGAAAAAAATGAATATGTCACTTGCACCTGGTCTCCAATGTCTCTTTCAATTTTACCCAGATAAGTCATCAGGCATTGTCTTTTTCTTTCAGCATTCAACTGCACTTCTACTTTGTGACAACAATTGACCCTTTAATGCACCCCCAGCCAAGCTCAGTCCTGCAAGAAACATTGCTTCCAACATTTCCACGATTTCTTTATTGCTCTTCTACCTTATTTCCACCTTTTTTTTTTTTTGCTATCTTCACTGCCGTAGAAGCATTCATTCTTTACCTCTATTCTGGTCTAGTCGGGGGCTGGAATCAAAAGAAGCATAGGCATCTTTTAATTCTCACCCTTTTTTAAGCATAATTTAAAAAAGCATATGACTCTCTAAATATTGACACCATTAAAATTTTTAATGGTTTTTAATTTAAAAACTGCTGGAAACATACGGGACTGCTAGAAGCCAATAAAATGATGATCAACTGATGTTTCAAGATCCTGTAATTAGATTTCAAAGAAACATTTCAACAAGCCAATTACATGCTGGACCTGGAAATGAATGCTGAGGAACCAACAAATGAAGAGATAGTTAATTTTTTAAAAGCTTCTGAACTATCAGACCACAGGGAGAACTCAAATTTAACTAGGGAAATGAGAATATTTGGTTGGATCAATGTTGAGTCTATGGATCAGAATTCGTTTTTAACGAGCAATTTTTTCTGTAGCGCAGTCTTTTTTTCTCATCTTTCTAGTCTTATCCCTGTCTTATCTTTTTTTTTTCCCCCTTCGGTTCAATACTTGTGTATGAAAAATCAATAGGGAGAGTTCACAAATCCAGTATAACAGGTGGGGATGATTTGGTGTGGAACATGCTATTTTAAATGTGCAGATTGAGGATCAAAAATAGATGTTTTGATAGGAATCTTTTTCTTTAGTTTTCATTCCGCTGATTGTTTCTCCCCTTTAAAACTGTAGCGCAACCAGGAACTTTTTGCTGGTAAGGGGGAGGAGGGGAGTAATTGTCATTAAATAAAGAACAGTATTTAATTGAATTAATTGATGTAATTAAAGTAGGTATTGATTAAACTATAAGTAAACTCAATTATTTGGCCTCCCAAGCCCCCACCCCTTCTGGTTGCACGCCGGCCGTAAGGACCCATTTATTGCGAGCACTTGGATTTAACAAGCAACATGTTACCGTCCCTTCGTGTTCCTTATAAGCGAGTTCGACAGTACTCGTCTTCGAACAAAATGACAAAACAAACAGAAAAGTAATCAATAATATATTCCAGCTAGAAAACAATGTTGATGAATTATGCACCCCCCCCCCCCCCACCCAAAAAAAGAACTTTGGATAGTTACTTTTTAATGCATTAAACTGGTTTGTTTTTGTAAGTTCATGTCTTATATATTTGTGTTACATTTTATTTACCCTTAGCATCCAGGTGCATTTATTATTCAAAGCTCATTTGAAGGGAAAACACCTGCTTTTTGATACAATTTTATAAAACTATCTATTTATGGTAAATTATTGAAACCTCGCTAAACCGCCACCCTCGAATTTTGCCAACTATCGGCCCGTCAATTAGGTTGGCGGTTTAATGAGGTTTGACTGTATTGTAGTTTTAGAACTATAAATCAACTTACCTACGAAAATGAGAATACAAAATGTACAATATAGTCGACTGCAAAACAGGAAAATTTTTCGCCATTTCTGGAGCCGTAGGTTTTAAATGATTTATCATCAGATCGAAAAAACTGGGTTTCAATGCAAACATCTGTAAATTAAATTAGAAAAAAAAGGAGAAACTATGAATTTAATAAGAAAAAATGCACACACATTATTATGTAATATGAACAGCATGCAAGATCAATGAGAAATCTATTACAAACTTACTTATACAATCCGCTGAAAATTTTAGTTTCAGTAAAATTTTATACCTTTAAAGTTTTAAATTAAAACAAGATTGATTTAACATATTCTTCAATTTTTGTCAAGAAGCAATTTTATACCAAAGAAACTATAACATACATCTTTTAAAATTAATACCTGATAATGCTAGAGTAATATTAATTGCACACATTTTCAACCAAATCATATAAGTTACAATTTGAAGAAAAATGCATAATTCAACAGCTAATTTCAAAAATGCAAAATACTTTGAATGAAATCAATTACATGTAACTAACAAAGCTAGGTAAACTTCATGTGAAATACTGGTGGGAGGGAGGGGGGATAATTTATAACAACTTACTCTAATCAATGAGTGCTTTGCATTTCCAATTTCTACCAGAGCACACAGACTTGATAAAAGAGAAGCTTCAGCTGTTTTTGCTGCAAATGACTTTACTTCATTGTTATCGCAAGCCTTCATTATTACACTGTGAGCTTCCATAATATCGACTGTGATACACTTGTAAAATTCTTCAACAATTTGGACATTTTTAACAGCTAGTAAAATATGATACAGTTCAAAAAGCAGTTTCTGTACCTAAGGTAAAATTACATATATCATGTTATTTTAGAAAGAACAAGAAATAAAAACTTGCACAAAAACCATCAATACAGTTAAGTAACAAATTTCAACATACAATAATTGTAAATTTCCCAATGAGAGTTATTCATAAACATGGGGAGTAAGGTTCATCAAACTATCAGTTTGTGTGAAAGGGGAGGGAGAGGGTAACAAGAAGTGTGACATTGCAAATTTTGGTTGAAAAAAAAAAAACATTTTTATAACAGTGTAAGTGGTATAGGGTGACAGGGGACAGGGGGGTAAAGATAAAGTGAAACAATGTGAGAAAGGACGTGCGGGGGTCAAATATGTAGACAAAAAGTACAACATTTATGGACAACCCCAATCTATTTTTAAATGGGCAACTACTTGTTGCAACTCCATTCTTTACATAACTAAAACTTTTAATATTACTGCTTTAAACATCTACTATAATTTTATTTTACCAGATTGATAAGAGTTGTGAGAAAATGTATCATCACTCAGAAAATGTTAGAATTTTTAACCAAATACAGCAAACAGAAAAAAGGAACACTTAGAAAATTAGTTGACTAGTCCAGATTTTTAATAAGATACAAATAAAAGAGTCAAAAATATAGTATCCATGTTTGGAGTCTAACACTGGAGATTCAAAAAATCTGGATTCATGCTCTAGTTTCAAAACTAAAAGCATTTTTTGGAAGAATTAAACCAGTCAGGGATGAATATCATCCAACACATTTGAATGATATGTATATGCCCTGCTTATATTGACTGAAAATTTTATATCATGCATAGTAAAAATAAAGAGTATATGTAGGTGTGTATATATTTATGATTTATATATATACACTGAAGTGATAAAAGTCATGGGATAGCAATATGCAAATTTTCAGATGGCAGTAGCATCGCATAGAACAGGTATAAATGCGCAGTGCTTTTACAGAGCTTTCATTTCTGTTCAAGTTATTCATGTGAAGAGGTTTTAACGTGATGATGACCGCACGACGTGAATTAACAGACTTTGAACGCGGAATGTTAGTTGGAGCTAGACGAATGGGTCATGCCATTTCGGAAATCGTTAGAGAATTCAACATTCCCAGATCCACTGTGTCAAGAGTGTGCCGAGAGTATGAAATTTCAGGCATAACATCCCACCATGGACAGCGCAGTGGTCGACCGCCTGCACTTAAAGATCGAGACCGGCGACGTCTGCAAAGAGTCGTAAATTCTAACAGACAAGCAACACTGCGTCAAATCACCGTAGAAATCAATGTGGGATGTACAATGGACGTGTCTGCTAGAACTGTGCGGAGAAATTTGGATTTCTTGGGCTATTCCAGCAGAAGACCGACTCGAGTGCCTTTACTGACAGAACGACATCGCTTGCAGCGACTCTCGTGGGCACGTGAGCATATCGGTTGGTCCCTAGATGAATGGAAAATCGTGGCCTGGTCCGATGAGTCACGATTTCAGCTGGTAAGAGCCGATGGTAGGGTTCGAGTGTGGCGCAGACCCCACGAAGCCATGGACCCAAACTGTCAGCAAGGCACTGTTCAAGCTGGTGGTGGCTCCGTAATGGTGTGGGCTGTTTTTTCATGGCATGGACTTGGTCCTCTAGTGCGACTGGACCGAACATTGACTGGAAATGCTTATGTGCATCTACTTGGAGATCACTTGCAGCCATTCATGGACTTCATGTACCCAAACAACGATGGGATTTTTATGGATGACAATGCGCCATGTCACCGGGCCACAACTGTTCGCAATTGGTTTGAAGAAAATTCTGGACAATTCCAACGAATGATTTGGCCACCTAGATCGCCCGACATGAATCCCATTGAGCATTTATGGGACACCATCGAGAGGTCTGTTCGTGCCCAAAATCCTGCCCCATCAACGCTTTCACAATTATGGACGTCTATCGAGACAGCATGGCTCAATATTCCTGCAGAAGACTTCCAACGACTTGTTGAGTCCATGCCACGTCGAGTTGTTGCACTTCGCCGGGCAAAAAGAGGGCCGACACGATATTAAGAGGTATCCCATGACTTTTGTCACTTCAGTGTATATATTTAAATATACTTACATGAGGTGAAGGAGAAAATCTGAGTTTCCTGGATAGAGACTTGGGAGAGAAAAGTCGACTAATAAATTTAACTGGAAGAAAAGTGCCGACAGTCTTAACAAACCATATCATTACATACAGAATGGAGATCAGATGAGATTCACTCAAATTGGGGTCTCTTTCTTGGAGCAAATCAATGTAAGAGATTAGTTCATCAAGAGCATCTTTAGCATGTGACTGAGCAAGCTTGAGCAAAAGGTTCAAACATTCATTAGCTGAAACCAAAGAGCTCAGTTATATTTTAAAAAGACATGTTTAAACACTTTAAGCACAACAAGCAGAACATTTACAGCAGTTTATTGTAATCAACACTAGAACAAAAGTCAACTGAAGCAAAATTAATTTGCATTTTTTTAATGCCGTCAAAATTTTAACACGAGCAATTTTTGTGAACTGAAGTCAAGGAATTAATGTTTCTAGCGTCTCCAGCACTTAATTTTTTAATGGCTAGAAAACTTTAAGCTTTTTACTGAAGCTCAGTATATTTATGAATGAAGAGCAACAACTATTAGAAAAAAAGAGGAATAGCTAGAAAATTAATTTTAAAGTCGCATCATAAAATCGAACACGACTTAATTGCTTTGTTCTCAAATTCATAAACTTCTTCCCATTTGTTTGTCCATCTCAAAACTCTTCAACTGACTTGTGGGGTTTCTGGTGACAATCACTGAGCTTCCTTATACTCCTGACTTTAATTTTTGTGAAGCAAATGTTCTAAAGTCAAATAACATGACCCAATAGATCCAAAAAATAATTTTGATGTATGGAGATTCTCTATATACAGGGAAAGTTTTTATAAGTAATGAACGCGAAGATTTGCTAACTGTTTGATACATAGAAAATTTTGATATGTGGAAGTTAGATATATGGAGGTCCGACTGTGTATACTGAGGAATTAGATCAGGTTATGTTCAGTCATTTTGCTTAATGATGGTCAATCCATAATTCCAAAAATTTTTAACATCACACATATTTTTATAACCCATTATATAAAATGATCATTAAAAACATTTGTTCAACATTATCTATCTCTGATATCTTGCAAGACTTGAACACAAATGTGCTGTTCTGAAATGCCTAGAGCTAAATGCTCTTGAATTCTCTATATAATAATTTAACAATATTTTAATTTTGAGATGATTAATAAAATTTTGAATAGATGGCAAAGAATGTCAGGAAGATAAATTGGATAAGCCAATCAGAGGAGAGGATGACTCCTTTGACTTTTCTGCACTATTCTGAGGTAGTTGAGAGGAAATCATAAAATAAAATACTTTGGTGGTTACAGTGAGCTGTTGTCACCATGAACCCATCACAGCCCTGAGTAGCTGCAATCTAAAGGTTTCATCAGTTGGCACTTAGTATAAAACTTCCCACTTAAAAAAACTATAACTTTCGGAAAATGTACAATACCTGAAGTCATTAGGTCATAGTAATAATTATATTCTGCAGTAGTTTTCACATATCTCAAAAAGTTTTTCAGCATCTATAAAAAGAAATTATGTTTGGGGTATCAGCTTTTAAATTCTGTATAATTTGATTGCATTATTAAATTATGAATTCTAAACATCACATTATACTGGCAAACTTCTTACCTCAACAACAAATGTCCAAGTGAGAGGACCATTTTCATCAGGACTTACTAAATCTCCGATACTTTTCAAAACTGTTATTAACACCCTAAAAAAATATAATGCAAAAAATTCACTAGCACACAGTTGAAATTACATATCCTTCAATTCATATTTGAAAAAAAAAGTATATATATAAATACAAACCGTATCAAACTTTTAATTTTTGCAAGATTTTCTTCGGGAGAGCATGGTTGACTCTCAGTGCTGCTTGATAAATTTAACTTTGACTGAGCCAGTTCCTGATTTGATAAGAGAAAAATATGTAAAAAGAAAGAAAAACAAAAATCAGAATATTATACATAAATCAAACAAAAAAACTTTTCAAAAGTAAATAACAGTGAAAATGATTGCAATTCAGAGATTGTCATTTAAAAAAATAAATAGATATATTATGCCAAAAAATATTTAGAATTCCGTTGATTTATTTCTTCAGAAAATTTTATAATGCATTATTATAAACTGCTCTATAGTTCTTCTATAGTACTAGAGAAAATGCCAGCCGTAATATTAATAAAGCAAAATTGGTTGTTGGTTTCAATAAACTGCACAATGCACAGCTTCCAAGAATTGTTCTTATTTTATTCATGTCTTTATTTATTTATTTCTTTAAGTTTTTAATCTAAAACTTTGTTTCATGGTATATTACACACCTTTAACAATAGATATCCAATATTTAATTTGAAAATATGATGTACTGAAATTTTCCATATTTATTTTTTGAACCACTATATTGATTACATTTAGTATTCAATTATTAATACAATAACCACAAATTGATCCAATAAATACATGATCTATTCATTGATCATTAAAATAGTATAGTGTAGTAATACAATATCCCTTTTTTATTTTATACTCGCAAAATTATTAGCAATGTAGGTTTTAATATAGATTTGTTAAGTTTAGAAAAAGAGTGTTAAGAGTATTAAACATTGGTTAGAAAAAAGGAAATGTTCTATGACTGTGCAGTAACTAGAATACATATTTTTCATTTCTAAATTATATAATTGTAAAAGTACTTCTAACAAATGAAAAATTACTAAAGCACCTACTGCAAAAGTAATTGAAATAAAATGAAAAAAAATAAGTAAAATAATACATTAAGTACAAAATATCTGTAAGCATCACATACTACATTAGTCAAAAAGTTATACAAAAAACATATGGTGTTAAAATAACGTTTTTATGTTTTAATTTTACTTAATGTTTGTAAATATGATTTACATGAAATTATCTTTTAAAGTATACATTTTTACAAAAATATATAAGATATAAGTAGCAAAAGAAACATCAATTTGAATTCTATATTTGAAATAATTATGTAAGAAAATAAACAAGCGACTTGAGCACCCATGTACTATTTTAGTCTAAGTTGATTGAAAATATCTGATATATATTAAAATATTGGATTTTTTGAAAACATATTTTCGATCACGAGGTATATGTTTTATTCATCAAAAATAGCACCCAAGTAGTTCATTTTCACGCCTGAAAACTAATGAAATTCTTATTTCTAACAGCGGTAGTAGTAAATTTCTAAGCTGAAGTTTTTAATAGGTGCTATACATGTGTAAGGAGCTCATTAGGTTAACTCCTAATTAATTATTTTTAGATTAAATACGTATCAGCACAAAATGTACTGTGCATATTTTGAAGCTATACATTTAAAATAACTAATGAATTAAGCAATAAATTTATTAATTTATTAAATTTTTTCAGGAATATTACTTTCATCTGTAATACAATGTTAGCAAATTTTTACATTAATAGGTCAAAAGAATCAAATTCCTTAATTCTTATTTTTTAGGAGAGTAGACACCCTATTGGTAGGAATTTGGTACTTTGTGGCTACATTTTTCTTTTAAATGCCCTATTCAACATCATTGACAAGTGATTTTTTTTAATATATATATAGTCTTCCCCTTCTCTTCAATATTTTAAGAACAACACAGCATGTTGTTTAGCAAAATAAAAATGAACAATTAGAACCAAACGTGTGAACTTTGAGTGACTCCGGCCCAGCGTCAACACGTTTCTACAGCAGATCTCAACCACAAACTCAATCTCTCAAGATAATCTACTCTTCTCCTTTAACCCCTTAACCTACAATGACGGGCATAGCCCGCGTACGATGGTTGACCCAAACCCTAATTTTACGGGCATAGCCCGCGTGTGGTGATTGGGCCAGAAGTAAATATTACGGGCATAGCCCGCGGACGGTGATCGGGCCAGAAGTAAATATTACGGGCATAGCCCGCGGACGGTGATCGGGCCAGAAGTAAATATTACGGGCATAGCCCACGTACGGTGATTGGGCCCGATGTAAATATTACGTGGAATATTTAATACGCATTTACAGTCTGATGCAATAATTGTGGTAGGCGCAAGTATTACAAAATATTTATTTATACAAAACTCCAAAATACAAAATTAGTAATCTGTAACGGTATGATATCTTTCGAAGCATTCTGGTACATGTAACGGAACTTTACACTTTTTACACTCCCACGTTGTTTCTTTCCGTTTTTTATTTTTGTGACAAACTGTACAACGTTTTGACGGTCTTAATTTAGAGGGTGTTGGATCAATGTGCTTTGGAAAATGAGCCCATTCCTTAGCGCAAAGTCTGTCTGGCGCATCTCCGGAAGATAATACGCCTTGTTCTTTATAAATCGGTTTTGGCATTTTCTTCAGTAGAGATTCGGCTATGTTGATCTTATAATCGACATAACATTGTTTCTTTCCATCATTCAGTTTTTTCCATAAGATGTAAGAATTAAACAGGCCAATATCAAAGAGATAAAAAAAAAATTTTTGTATCCTTTGATGTATTTCCTCATTATTGGAAAACATGCTAATATTTGATCTTGGAGATCAATTCCATTCATTCCCTTGTTGTACTCTGTAATACAGTTTGGCTTTAGAGTGCGTTTTGGATCCTTGCGAAGTCATTTCGGCTGTTTCATGTTTTGTCGACATCATATAAACATCTCGCTTGTCTCTCCATTTCAGTGCGAGTACTCGGTTGTAGCTTCTTATTACGTACTCCCCCCTCTTTAATTTTACACTGCACAAATCTTTTGGCATATTCTTCCTATTGGAACGTACTGTGCCAATTACATTTGTTTTGTATTTATGTGATAATATCATAAATAATTTTGGGGAAGAATACCAACTGTCTATGTACAAAGTGTGACCCCTGTGCAACACTGACTCAGAAAGCTCTTTCACAACACTTTCTGAAGCGCTATCTTTACAGTTTATTTTATCGTTGCCGGTATATATTTTAAATTCGTAACAATATCCGGAATCGGACTCACATAATTTATAAAATTTTACGCCAAACCTTGCCCTTTTGGATGAGTTGAATTGCTTATAAGATAAACGCCCCTGAATTTCATAAGAGATTCATCAATAGAAATGTCTTTTTTCATTATATACAGTTCTTTAAATTTTTGGTTCAAAAAATTAATCACAGGTCTAACTTTCTTCAATTTATCTGCATTGGCAACAAGATTATTGTTTGAAAAATGCAAGAACCTTGTAATTTGTAGATACCTCTTCAAAGGCATTGATTTTCTAAATATAGGTGTTGCGATAACAGCCCTCTTCGACCAATTCATTTGGATTCATGGTTTCTTTATCTGTGCCATTATTATCGTCAATGCAAAATATCTTTTAATTTCGGTAGAGTCTACAGGAAACCAGGTTTCGTCAATTTTTCGTCTTGTATGTGGATTTTCTCGTAGTTAATTTGCATACTGATTTGTTTCAGTCACAATATTGTTCCAAAATATATCATCAAATGTTAGATTAAATGTATCAAATTCTCCTCTACTTCCTCCTAGTTGACATAAGGCAGCCTCGCTTATGCCAGGAGTCATTGTATAGTCCCAGATTTTTGGACTATTTCTTCTTTTGTTCCAAACTCAGGACTCTGGTAGTTGATCGTCATCGGATGTATCATCAACAATTATTCGCCTATACTTTCTTCGAAATTTACATATTTCGTCACTACTGTCACTTTCATTAGCAAAATTAATAGCACAATTCTCACTATCTTCATCACAAAATCTTTTTTTAGAGAACATCTTGTGGGTTTGCTTCTCTAGAATTTAGGAACGTAAATTTCGACGTGCCAATGCGATCAAGAACGACTGGAAACTAATTATGATACGAAGAGATGATAGAAATACATCACGAGTCTTGTCTGTGCTATCTACAAACCACGACCGCTCTACCACGGGCGATGTCCGTCATGTTTACAATTGCCCGGATCGGCGTGTACCCAAGTCGTGCGAACGTCCCGAACGCTGCGCGAACTTGTATACAATTTCGGCCCAACATCTGCGAATCTAAATCGTAGGTTAAGGGGTTAAAGAGACTCCTCTTTGATGACCACAAATGAGAAAGAAATGTTGAAGGACAAGATAAGGTAGTTAAAGAATGAGTAAGATTAGACAAAAACAGAAGAAAAATTCTGATTTTCGGAAACATTTAAACTTTTTCCCACAAAAACTTATCAATAAAGAAACTCGGCCATGTGATCGGGCCGATCTTGAGCTTACTTGGAGTCGATTGCGAAAACATTTTTAACATTGCTATTTTTTAGAGTAGAATTAACAAACATCAATTTCAGGCAAAAACTTACGTTAAAAATAGACATCTAAACCAAAAGTTATTTTAAAAATTATCAAACTGCTTATGGCCCCTATTTTATCAATTTTAAAACAAGTACTTGTGGCTGAAAATATTTTTATGTGGATTAACGTGACATAATTTTTAGCAATTTAAAACAACTACATAACAAGAATCTAAGTCTTTTTTGATAAGAGTTAACCTCCAATTTGATGTCAACAAAGTCTTAACTTAACCGTATAAGCATCACGCACCTCTCCCTCCCCCCAATCGATCTCATGTTCACCCAAAACTTGAAAAGTAGATCTGCCGTCATATTAGATTGACGATCGGTACTCAATACAGTATTTATGGCTTGTACATTAATAATTTCTTCAAGAATGAAATTGGAGAATCCAGTAAAAGATATCTGTAAGTGATTAAGATTGGTAAACTTTAAATATTTTAAAAAGGAAATGAATCAAGTTTTTATGCAAAACGTTTCAGTTCTAAATATTTATCTTGCTATGAACGGAATATTCAATTACTGACAAAATCTTCTCTTGATTGCGTGGGAACAGTTGTATTTGTATATTTATCAGGAAAATCTAACAATTAGTAAAAAGAGAAAATGAAACTAAAAAATAAATCAAACTTGTGCACCCATTGAGAAGAAATTTACCTTAAGATACATTACAGACTTTTTAGGTTGAGGTTTACTCTTGGGCAAACCCTATAAAAGAGAAAGAGCTCAGAAAATGAAAATAAAGCACACATTTATAATAATAATGATGGGAAAAGAAAAAGAGAAGTCGTCAAGCTTTTATTTATTTTAAGCATAAATGCTGATTGCCCTTTAACATGCATTTTTTATCTTCATTCTTTAAATAATTTAACTGCAAAAGGCACTTAGAAAAGATTGGAATGTCCATAAAAGTATGTCATAAGATTGGTTTTTTCCCCCTTTCTCCTTCTCTCTATTTATTTATTTTTCCCTCTCTTTCAGTCGGAGAAATTTAAGTTACTGAAGAAAATTATGCGGAAATCAAAAATACAAAAATAGAAGTAAAGTTAAATTATTAAACATTATTTTATTATTCAATACCTCAGCATAAGATTCCATGTCTTCAAGAAACTGTCCCAAAAGAGTGAGTGTAAAATTAATATCCGATATCCAAAATTGTTGAAAACCAATCAAAGTATTAGAAGTGAACTCAATTACAGAAGGTTGTTGAGTAGAATCAATGTGCCAACCAATGAGAATATCCACAGTATCCTTAAAAGAGAAAAAAGTGAATTTTAATGCATACTGAAGCAGTAATAATTCATAATTACTTTGTTATTACAACTTTAAAATTTCAATCTGCAAAATATAAGGCAATTATTTCATTTTTTTACCAAAGCACATCTAATTCAGAAATAACAAAACATTTAGAACTTTACTCTGCAGAATGTACATGTATAAATAGCTTCATGCAATTTCAAAGTAATATTCTAACACAATTTATCAAAATAAAATACATAAAACTTCCTCAAACATTATATTTTAAAATGTATTTACATGTAAAATGCTGACCAATTTCAACATCCTTAGTTTTTCCTGAGATAAGTTGAATGTTTCAGACTGCATGAATAAATTGTAATCTTAAGTGGTACTCTGATACACTAGAAATAAAGAGAACATACTTACACTAAAGTGCTTAGAGAAAACTGATGGATAGGCATTAGCTATTTCAAATATTATGTTTACTATTGCAATCAATAACTCAGGTACATCAGCTATTTCTAAAGCAGACTGCAATCTTGACATTACAAACTACAAGAAAAAAAAAATAATTCATCAATCTGAATTGCCTAAAAAGTTTTTAGAAGTTATGAATTGAAAAAAGGACTTACAGGCACATGTTCATTGATACTTTTCTTCTCAGCATCAATTTTTAACATCTGAAAGTGGTGTAAAACTTATTTTATAACTTCATAAATGCTTTAAACTTGAGACAACAAATTTAATGCATAAAAATAAAAAGAATTACAAAAAAGAGCTTAACTGCAGATGAACAGAACATAACCTGTTCTCAAGACAAGAAAAAAATGTTTTGCTTATTTACGGTGCTTTTATACTGAGAAATTAAATAGCTGACTGACATTTTAAAAGCAAAACATAAAGTATTTTGTTGCTACGGTTTTCAATTTCATGGGATAGTCATCATTTTCACACGCACTTAAAGGGATTTCTGTGCAAAAAGTAACACTTGACAGAAAAAAAAATAAGCTGTCTCCAGTTTGTTTTATAGATTAAACAATATTAATGCTTCACACCTGATTCTCAAAGTCAACTCATTCCAAAAGTTATTTTTCTTTTCCTAAAAGAGCCATTTTTAGTCTTTGCTGATGGACTGCGGTTTTTGAATGCTATACAGTGACCATTGGTTTTAGTCTTGCCAAATTGAATCCTACTTTCATGGAGTTCCTTCATTTCCCTTGATCGTTGTTGTATCAGTTTCATGTTCATTTAACTCATTAGAGGGAGAAAAACACTAGTTGATTTCCCAGCAGTGGTAGTGTAAATATCGTGCGGCATGGCTCTTGTAGATTATCTTAGATTTTATTTGCAATTCTATCACCTCCTTTAAACTAATGCTGAATGCTGTGGATTAATTACTCAGTTCATCCACTGAAGATTACGGTAATATTTGAAGTTGATTAAAGCGACAGTGACTTTGAATGGTAATTTCTACAAAGTAGAGGTTGAATTTATGTTATTATTGCATTGAGCACTTTCTGTCAATCAGAGATTTTAAAATACATTACTTAATCTTAACAAAAACTTTCAAACATTGAAATTTGGCAACCCCTGTGTGCTTTGAAATCTCACATAGTACATATCCTCGCCATTTTTTTTTTCTAGACATGCTTTTAATGGCATTTGTTTCAAGAATAATTTGCGAAAATGTTTACTCACTTTTTTAATAAGAGAACATATAAATACTCGCTCTCCTAATAAGAATTCCAATTAATTCACAGAACTTTTTACTATGTTCTTATTCTTCAATGATAAGTCATCGACTTCTTCATCTTTTCAACAGACTTCCAACAAAAGAGGAGGTTATACAATTCGTTGGAGATTTTTTTATGTATGTTATAAGATTACTCAAAGATGCTGTTACGTCATGATTCTAGTTCCGCCTTGGATTCTAGCGCTAATGATTGCGTGAGTGTCTGCGAGCTCGTGCAGAGCAACTCGACTCGTCAGAACTTGAAGCGCTGTTATTTCACTTTATAGTTTTAGTTTAGTCTTCATGCAAAATGGTTGCATTCTCGTAGAGCTCCTGCATAGGAGCATTATTTGCTGGAATTAGGGTATAGGTACTACTACTATTATTATTATGGAATAGCTATATTGTTAGCATCATAGAAAATGATATTGCAGTTATTATGTAAATAGTGTATAAAGGTTTTTTATAGCAAATTAGTCTTATTCATAATCACATTTACAGTCCACTCAAACATCGCAGAAACATTGGTCCGTCGAGCCGGAGTATGGTAAAGTTATTTTGATATTAATTTGGAATTAGTTTTAGAAGCTGTGTATGGCAGAAAAGGAGTTAGTAACTCTTAATCGTCAAAGAGGTGCATGCAAAGCTCAACTAACAAGGATTGCAGCATTCCTAGCGAATGATAAGGAAAAAAGTGCCTTGGAATACCAAGTGAAGTTGGAAAACTTGCAGAAACTTATATCTTATCTAGATGAACTGAAATTAAAATATACCATACACCGGCTGACGTGACCAATATTTCTGCGATGTTTGAGTGGACTGTAAATGTGATTTTAATATTAATTTGGAATTAGTTTTAGAAGCTGAGTATGGCAGAAAAGGAGTTAGTAACTCTTAATCGTCAAAGAGGTGCATGCAAAGCTCAACTAACAAGGATTGCAGCATTCCTAGCGAATGATAAGGAAAAAAGTGCCTTGGAATACCAAGTGAAGTTGGAAAACTTGCAGAAACTTATATCTCATCTAAATGAACTGAAATTAAAATATTTCGAAGTGATAATTGATGAAGATGATTTGCAAAAAGATTTAGAAGTCTTCACAGAAATGGAAGAGTTATCGGAAAGTTTGGAGGTAAGAATTCGAAAAATCTTACTCTCTCATTCTAGTTGTAATGCTGTTAAAAATCCAGATGACTTGAATAATTTTAAAACATTTAGTTCAAATGCTAAATTTAAATTGCCTGAAATGCCTTTGCCAAAATTTTCTGGGAATTATCAAGATTGGTACACGTTCAAAGAACAATTTAAAACAATAATTGATTCGAACGATAGTTTAAATGACACACAAAAATTATATTATTTGAAATCTACTTTAAGCCATACGGCATTAAATGTTATTAGTGCTAATGACTCTTATTATTCACTCTTAAAAGCATTAGAAGATCGGTTTGAAAATAAACGCTTCATTGTGAATAGTCATATAAACGAAATATTATTAATGGAAATGCCAACATCTGACCCAACTAGAAATCTTAGATCAATAGTAGATGGATGTTTGAAACATATTCGCGCTCTCAAAACAATAGGTTTAGAGCTTAATCAGTTTTCAGAAATTATGTTAATTAATATAATTCTTAAAAAATTGGATAAAGAAACTAGAAAACAATTTGAACTGTCGTTAACTTCCACGGAATTACCCGATTGGAACGAATTTATTATATTTCTTCAAAAAAGGTGCGTAGTTTTAGAAAATTTGCACAGTAATTTGAATGTTAAACCCAAGAATAATGTTACAGGTGAAAATAATCAAAAGTTTAAGAATTTTATAGTAGAGAATCATTCCGGTGAAGGAAAGACCAGCTGTACATTATGTCAATTATCCAACCATTCTATTTTGAAGTGCAACAAATTCTTAAAACAAAGCGAACATGATAGATATTTAACTGCCAAGAAACTTAATCTTTGTTTAAATTGTCTCAGTCCGAAACATAAAATAGCACAATGTACATCAAAATTCTTATGTTCAATTTGCTCCAAAAAGCACAACAGTTTGCTGCATCGAAAAGAGGCATGGGCGCCAGATGGAAATAGGGTCATTCCACATCAAATCAACCACAAAAATGGGATTTTAACACCCACCATCTCGGATTTTGATGAAACTTGGTATACTTCCTTCCCCAGTGGCAGAAACACCGCGACACGGCGACATTGTCGCCGCCAGTGAAACCCTCTTGCAGACAGTTTTGTCTGCACTAATAAAAACAACTTAGAAAAGTTGTCCGCAACTTTCGGCCAAATTTTTTCCCCTCTTGAGCATTCTTTGACTAAGGGGCTTCTTTTTCCTCCCCATTTAGCCGCTGGGGAGAATTTTTTTTAAAAAACGGGATATTAAAAAAATAAAAAAAAAAATCTTGTGCTGTGGCCAAACATGGCGCCCAAAACCTTTCTTACAGCTCTTTTGCACTTTAGAGCAGGTGTGTTTCATTTCACTGGGGTTATTTTTTACTTGAAATACAGCTACATTTTATTTTTCATTCATTTACATGATTTCCTCCCCCCCCCTTCGATTTTTGTCCGTTTTTCTATGAAAAAAAAATTTGCAAGCTTTCTTTGTACCGTGGGCAAACATGGCGCCCGAAACTTTGCTTTGCTTTTTTAAGCTATGGATCATTAAAATAAAAATCAATAGTTTGATCACTGGAGTGCCCTTCCTTTCAAGTCCTATTTTAAAGTCTCCCCTTTTTTTTCTTTAAAATATTTATCAAATTCAAGTTTGTGACTGATAATACCTGCAAAAACAGCTCAATACATTTTTGTCTCAGATTCTAAATTATTCTGAACATTTAAAAAAAAAGCTTTTTGATTTCATTAAAAAAACCATAGTATAAAAATGTCTTGTCTTAAACCATGTCATAATGCAACAGCTCTTACGTAAAAAATAAATAAATAAAAACCTCAGAAAATGTTAAAGATATCAAAATAGAATTTTAGAAGATTAATGAAATAGCTGATGAAACAAACAGAAAAAACTTCATTATAAACTGAAACAATGGGTTTTATAAACCTGGATAAGTGAAAGGATGCAAACCTATGCCCCCCCCCCCCACCCATTATTAAAAATTAAAGTTTAAACTTTTTTATACTTTTGTACCAATCTTGTTTTTTCCTGTGAAATACGTAAGAGAAATTTTTTGAAGAAGTGCTCAAATTTTTGAAATCTTTTATCAGATTTTCATCTTTTCCTACTTTTTCTTTTTTGAGTAAGGGCCATGCTCCACATCAGCGTAAAACGCGACCGAAACTGAAGGCAGAAACTGAAAATCCGGGTACTTTCCTTTTTACGCGGCGTAATCACGGCGTAATAGAGGACCGAAAAATTTTGCATTTTTAATTTATCCAACAGCCAATAGAAATTCATTGTGAGATGTAAACATTTCTAGCCTTGGCGGCCGCCATTGCTATGCTGCATTAACAAAAGTGCATTTGGTAAATATTCAAAAGGAAAAGTGAGAAAATACCCATTACTTAATGATAAAAAATCAAGTGAAAAAGCAAAATGGGGGTAACTAGAGAAAGGCTTAAAATAAGCTTTCAGTTGAGGCTTTTAAAGTCCACTATCTCGTTATATGTAATCATGTCAACAATTCCTGTCCTTTGCGAGATTTTTATTGTTTTATTCAAAACTCGGCGGATTACGGTTACGGAGTCTAGTTTCTTGCGAGATTCGAAATAGTATTGTTTCGGCTGCTTTACAGTGTAATGGAACTTACAATTTATGACATGCTTTGCTAAGTTATTGATTGCTTGGAGAGATTTTACTTATTTTAATTGAGCTTTAAAAAAAAAGATTTGACCTTTGGCTGAGTTATGGATCGCTTGGCGATAATAAAACTAGCTAATGTTGTGTAATAAAGTTTTAATGAAATGTTTTGTGTTTTGATAAAAACTTCAATTTTTAAATACAGCAAATTTTTCAAGATTAGCGATAAATAAAAGAGTGTGTAGGTTATTTTATGTATTAAAGATTTTTTAAAATTCATTCAAGTTATGGCTTACGTGTTTTATTTTTGACGGCGTATTCAAAAAATATATAAATGCTTCATGGCTTTGAGGGTCTAATTTATTTGGCAAAGTAAGGTAGGCACTGATATTTTTTTAGGTACAATAACAGCCTAATTTGAAAACTCGATACGACCACGAAAACATAGCGTTGCTATAAATTTATTTCGAGAATATATAGTATAATTGCGAACGGTACGGAAACATTGTCTACGTGTTTACTCAAAAATATTAGCACCAAAGCCATTGCAAAATGTCCATTAAAATGTAAAAACTCAAAACAACAAATAATATATTCAACCATCAAATCAAGCTTCTTGGCATTGTGCTGCATTTGCTGTATTTTTTGCCAAAACATCTACTCAACACTCCGAAGCTTTTTTTTTTATCACCTTTAATGCTTAGTATGCTTTCTGCAACAGCAAAAAAAAAAAGCTATTTTTTTCTTGAAATTAAAAAAAAAAAACTTTAAGATATAAACAATGGAAAATAAATGCAATGCTTAGCGAAATTCACAAAAAAATACTTAAATGGGAATTTTATAGCCAATTTGGTTTGTTTCGCTAAATATATCCGTTTAAAGTGAAAATAAAAAACCGCCAAGTAAAAAAACAGGACTTGGCTCATAACACACTTTATCATGATGGGTAATTCCATGCCAACTAAATTAAAATAATAACTATAAAGCTCGATTGATTTGTTGCCAATTTTTCACCAATCATATAATTTCGAATAGACATGCTTCATAATGAGGTATTTTTCCTATTTGTTATCTAAATATCAAATATCCAATGAAATGCAAGGATTATTCCTGTCAGATGGCGCTTTTTTTCTGTGCAGAAAAAAAAATTCTGACCCAAGTGGAGCTGCATGCGTCCGACAAAGTGACCAAACCGAAAAAGGAAAATTTTACGCTTCTGCCCAATTTTTCTGCTTTACGTCGATGTTGGAGCAGGGCCCTAAGACATGCTCAAACAGGTCGAGACCACTGTATAGAGAAACAAAACTTAAACAAAGAATTGCCTACGAAGAATCTGCAATGCAATATTTTAGATTTTAAAGTAGCTAACCACATTATAGTAATTAACATTATACTTGTTTGAATATGTGACTAGAATATTAACATTCGCACACTCAAAATTTGGCTAGACAGTATCAATGAAATTCTCAAACAGTTATGTCGCCATGACAGCTACAATCTTTTCTGCCACATGGGGCTTCCTACCTTTTTGTAGTTCTATAAAGCAACCCTCTAAATTTTTTTCCTTTCTATCTCGATGCGTTTTGATTTTACAGCCTGTTGAAATTTTGCGATTTTGCATTTTTTGTCATTTTCGAGACACATAAACTGAGCTGATGTTGCTTATGAAAAAAAATTGTACCTGGGTAACTAATGGTTTAATCTTTTAAAATTTTTTTACAGAAATTGTGAAGACTTTGAGCATGTAAATAAAAAATACTACAATAGTCTTAGTCAAAATGAATTTTTTTAAAAAAATTTCAAAATTGAAAATTTTGAACTTTTTTTGTCAAAAAAAGGCTTTGTCAAAATTTTAAATTTCAACATGAGGGTCATCTTTAAAAATTCCAATTTTTTTTTTACATGATCATGGATATGTACTCTAATTTATCCCATGAAAATTCTTTTGGGTATTTTAGGGATTCAACCCCCCTCCCCCCTCTTATTCTAGAAAAGAAAAACGTAAAACATCACACAAACAAGCTCTTCCTCCTATTTAAAAACAGAATTGTCATCAATTAACACACAAATTTAAACATGAAGTATGTTGAATATTCAACTCAAACTCTAAAAATTAAAGATTTTTTTTTCAGTTGAAATAGTTTAAATAATTTAACAGAGGAATTCTGGAAATAAGATATTCATGAAATTTAATACTTGCACACAACAATCGACTCATACACTAGATTGTAGTTACTAGATTGTAGTCAAGACAACTTAAAAATTAAAAGTTTAGCTTGACACTAAACCACTAATTGTGCTATTTCCAGCACTTTCTGGACTCCCCCCCCCCCATCCCCCATGTTTGAAAAAAAAATGTCTGTGAGACATTTTTTCAATTACTTTTACTTCTGTGCAAAGAAATATTCATCTTTCTTTTTCTTCAAATAACATTGTAGACCCCTTAAGAAATAATATAGCCAGCTTTTTGGTAATATTTTTTTAATTAAGTAAATTACCTTTCCTTCACTCATAGCAAAGTAAGATCAAATTAGTATACATGCACATCTTTTATTCTTTACTTTGAACTTTTATCTTTTTTTATAATGAAAACCAGAACTTTATGCAGATTTTTTTCCCTTCTGGCTTTAATGACATTGCTTAATCATATATTTGTCTCCTCCTCAATAGATTTCTGTTTTTTTTTTTTTATTTTTTTTATTTTTTTAATGAAAATTCAAAAGTTTATATGAACTAGGAAAGAACTACTTTTGTCCAGGTTTTTTTTTTTTTTTTTCTGGCTTTAATGTCTCATCTACTGTTGGAGGTCTAAGCAAGTGCACTTCAAAAAGTGCAATAAATTGAAGAGAAAAGATACTCATAAAATATATCATTGCTTCAAAATAAAAATGACTTAAAACAACATACTGATCTTGATAAAATAAATGCAGCAGATGGGAGAAATCAAGAAAAATAACTAATTTACACAAAAGTAGGTCTAATCTTACTGCCATAATATAAACTTACTAAGTATAAACCATACAGTTTGTAGATCAGCTGACATGAGCTGACAGCTGATCCCTTTTTATGAGCTAGTAAAACACCCATAAAATTAGGGGGATGACAAGCAAATGTCATTTGTACAAGTGCAAGTTTATTAGGAGCCATTTATGATCACAGATTTTTTTTTTCTTTTAAGAATAAAAGGGATCAAGCAGTGAACATATGAAGCACTTAAGAAAATAGAACATTTTTAGGGGGAAAAGAGATTGTTGCAAAACCTTTTGATTGTAAACAGTTCTTTTCAGGATTCTAAACATTTTGAGCTCATAATAATAATAAAACAAAGTTGAATCAAACCTTTTCTGTTTTATATCATTGGTTCAGAGTTAAATAAACAAAACCAGGTTTTAGTTTGATACTTTATTAGATGAATGAAACAAGTTTAGAGCTGAGAGAGTGTCTATTCTTGAATGTGTATTTCAGTCTGTCCTTTGCTTAGTTGCTTAGAAGAACCATTGCTGATCAGATATGGTATTTTACTTGTGTTTTCAACTAGATTGTGTTTTAACAAATGATTTAGTATGGATGTATCGATATGCAGTATAGGAAAATTAGCTGAAAGTGAATGTCATAAATTAATTTTCACTCATGACATAGGAATCAGGCCCGTCATTTAAGGGGGCAGGGAAGGTCAATTGCCCCCTCCCCTGACTTTGGGAAATCAATGTATTGGCATATAAGTGGGCGTGGTTTTTGCCACTTTTTGGTGAATTTTACATTGTGTAAGTACCTTTTGCCCCCCTCCCCCTGGAAAATTTCGAAATGACGTCCCTGATAGGAATAAAGAATATCGATTGTTTAAGTGAGGAAGAAAAAGAATTATCGAGTGCAAGACTTGACTGTGAACTAGATTCAGTTCAAAATATTTGTTTTCATCATGAAAATGTATTCTTGAAGAAGTATGAATTGAAACACAAAGTTTGTAGTGATCCATTGAAAAGGCATAAAGTACAAATCAAAAACTCCCTGCGTCTTGTTACATTGCAGCAATCTAAATGTTTAACTGAGAAAGGGTTAAAAGTGAAACCAGGGGGAAAATTGTGCCGTAACTGTAGAGAAATCATTTATAAAATTGATGAAGACTCAATTAGCTGTACAGTAGATGACTGTAATTACTTAGAGCAGGAAGATTCAGAATCAACGGAAGAAAGCAGTCTACAAAGAGAAGAAGCCAAAGAAAAGGTTAATAAATCACTAAATGAGATGGAATGTTCTCCTTTAAAATTGCATGGATTAGGTGAGACCAGTAAGAGATCTTACGGAAAGAGAAAATATGAAGAACTACAGAAAAATGTTGAAGATAATTTTAGAAAAGTGCTGAATGTAAATGTATCATCTGCAACAAAAAAAAATTCGAAAAAAATATGTCGGAAAAAGCAGCCGACATGGACAAACTGATTGAGTTAATTAAAGAACGTGTAAAATGTGTCCCTAGGAATAAGCAAATATTCCTAAGTATTTGGGTAAATTGCTTTGTTATAAATTAAAATTGTGTGAAAATTTCATTTTAATGTTGTCTTAAATTTTCATTATGTGATATTCAGTTCATTACGAGATAACCATAAATTAAAATTAATACAAAACCACAATATTGTAAATTACTAAAAAGAGTAAAAACTATTTTTAATAGCAAAAAAAGATTTTCTGAGGTTAATAAAAACTAAAAATTGAGCCATTAATTTTGTGGAGCATAAACTGTAATTTTGAGAAAAAGGAAGATGTATTTTTGCGTAGCACAGAAGTAAAAGTAATTGAAAAAAGTATCACAGTAACTTTTTTTTTTCAAGCCTGGGGGGGGGGGGGGGTCCAGAAAATAGCATAATCAGTGGTTTAGTGTTAAGCTAAACTTTTAATTTTTAAGTTGTCTTGACTACAATCTAGTAATCTGTATGAGTCAATTGTTGTATGCAAGTATTAAATTTCATGATATCTTATTTCCAGAATTCCTCCAATTTAAACTATTTCAACTGAAAAAAAAAATCTTTAATTTTAATTTTTAGAGTTTAAGTTGAATATTCAACATACTTCATGTTTAAATTTGTGTGTTAATTGATGACAATTCTGTTTTTAAATAGGAGGAAGAGCTTGTTTGTGTGATGTTTTACGTTTTTCTTTTCTAGAATAAGAGGGGGGAGGGGGGTTGAATCCCTAAAATACCCAAAAGAATTTTCATGGGATAAATTAGAGTACATATCCATGATCATGTAAAAAAAAAATTGGAATTTTTAAAGATGACCCTCATGTTGAAATTTAAAATTTTGACAAAGCCTTTTTTTGACAAAAAAAGTTCAAAATTTTCAATTTTGAAATTTTTTTAAAAAAATTCATTTTGACTAAGACTATTGCAGTATTTTTTATTTACATGCTCAAAGTCTTCACAATTTCTATAAAAATTTTTTAAAAGATTAAACCATTAGTTACCCAGGTACAATTTTTTTTCATAAACAACATCAGCTCAGTTTATGTGTCTCGAAAATGACAAAAAATGCAAAATCGCAAAATTTCAACAGGCTGTAAAATCAAAACGCATCAAGATAGAAAGAAAAAAATTTAGGGGGTTGCTTATGACTACAAAGGAAGGAAGTATACCAGGTTTCATCAAAATCCGAGATGGTGGGTGTTGGGGTGTGGTTGAACTGACATGGAATCACCCAATAGTAAATTAGCTGGAGAGGAGAAAGCGACAGGCGATTAAGTAAAACAGATGTTCCTTTGGCTTCAAGTGAGCCCCGAATGAGTAATTTATCTCCTGAAGTTTCGCAATCCTTATGTAGTGAGATCTGTCTATTGGAAAAAAATGCTAATAGGGTGTTATTAGCAACTTCGATTATTTATATAGAAGATATAAAAGGGCGTTAGAATTCCCAATGCACCAGGTATATTGGACAACGGAAGTCAGTTGAATCTAATTACAAATCGGCTAGCTCATTCTTTATCTGTTAAGAAAGAGAGAGCTAAAATATTAGTTTCGGGAATTAATGGAAGCCTTTCTAATATAAAATCCAAAATGAACATAAATATTTCAAATAAAGATGGTACTTTTCGCAGATCTATTCAATTTTTCGTCGTACCAAAAATAACCACTTGGGTTCCTTCAAACGATATTGATAAAACCGATCTAGAATTACCGCAAGATATAGAACTAGCCGATCCTAATTTTGAAAAATCGGCAAAAATAGATGTTCTTATTGGAGTTGAAATTTTCTTCGAAATCTTAAAGTTTGAGAAACATAAAATTTTTTACTTAATATTCCAAAACACCGTTTTTGGGTACATAGTTTTTGGATCCTTAGAGAATAGATGCTTGCAGAAATTTTGTGGTTTAATTAAGCAAACTGATGAACTCGAAGAAAATCTTCAAAAATTTTGGAAAATTGAAAGTGTTGAGGAAGAATCTATTCCTCTGAGTGACGAAGAAAAAATATGCGAAAACCATTTTCTAGAGACGCATAACCGAGACCACACGGGAAGATTTGTAGTTACGATGCCCCTAAAAGAAAACCCGACTGGTTTAGGGGATTCGAAAGTAATTGCTGAGAAACGATTACAGCAATTGTGGAGGCGTCTGGAAAAAACTCCTCTAATGCGAGAACTGTATTGTAATTTTATCAATGAGTACGAAACTCTTGGTCACATGACAAAAGTCAAGGTAGACGAACAAATTGGTTGTTACTATCTTCCACATCATGGGGTGTGCCGTCCCGAAAACCGTACAACCAAGCTACGCGTAGTATTTAATGCGTCAAGCCCTACAACAAATGGAAAATCATTAAATGATATTCTTTTCAAAGGACAAGTCAAAGAAGACTTGTACGAAATTATGATTCGCTTTAGAAAGCATAGATATGTTTTCCTCGCTGACATCGAAAAGATGTACAGACAAATACTGATTAATCCAGAACAAAGAAATTTATTAAGAATTTTATGGAAGTCCGATGTTAACAGTCCAATAGAAACCTATGAACTAAACACAGTAACTTACGGGACATCCTGTGCTCCTTTTTTAGCTATTAGAGCTTTGAAGCAACTAGCGATAGAAGAATTAGGAAAATGTAGCAAAGCATCTGAAGTTCTTATGAATGATTGTTACATGGATGACGTCATAAGTGGTGCAGACAATCTTGAAGCTGCGCAAGAACTCCAATGCCAACTAATAGAAGTTTTGAATTCTGCAGGAATGCATTTACATAAATGGAAAGCAAATGATCCCCAATTACTTAATTGTGTTAATGACGGATCTTCAGAAAACCATTCTTTCTTGGAGAATGAAACTAAAGCCTTAGGAGTGACTTGGAGACCTACTCCGGATGTATTCACATTCAAGGTAAAAATTGAGCTGCAAAAAACATTAACTAAAAGGACTATTCTATCGGATATCGCTCGACTCTTTGACCCTCTTGGACTTATTGGACCTGTTATCACAAGAGCCAAAACCTTCATGCAAGAGCTGTGGAAGCTAAAATTAGACTGGAACGACCCTGTTCCGGATTTTATAGCAAACTCATGGATACGTTTTATTAGCTCTTTAAAATATTTAGAAACTCTGACCATAAGTCGTTACATGTTGATCCCTTGTGCACAACCAGGGTGGCCACAGGAAGAACAAAATCTGTTTCCCTGACTTTTCCCTGTCCAACTAAAATTTTCCCTGATTTCTCTCTTACGCCCCATTTCTCATGCTCTTGAAGCTTAATTTCTACTCTTCCTTGATACTTGGATATGCCTGCTGTATAAACTACTTCAGGCATTATATTTATGTACAAAAATGAGCAACAATAACAAGGAAGGCATTTGAGACCGCTAATTTGTTAAGAAAAAACGAAGCTACATAGTCGGTTTGACTTATCGAACAGCTCTAAAAAACGTCATTAACAAAAGGATTTTTTTTTTGCTTTAAATATCAGTTTACTAAACTTCCAACATCTCCAAAGAGAGCCTAAACATTTTTTACTTAGTTTTTAAAAACTTTTAAGGAAGCAATTGCATCTTCCATCTCTACTCTTTCCTCTAACTTCCCAAAAGATAAAATTGAACTTTCAAGACCCCCTCCCCCTATTCTTAAAACACCTGGAGATGGTCTAAAATAGTGCTTTTAATATCATACGTCGGATTTGAAAACTTTTCAAGAGAGAAGCCCAAACCCTTTCCTCTAAGTTCACCAAAGGCGGCCAAATTTGTATAAGTCATACTATTTCTTCACCAAATAGTCCTCAAAGTTTTATACCCATTCTATTTTAAATCAAATTATTTTCGGCAGAGAGACTAAAATCCTTCCTCTTTACGTCACTAAAAGGAATCCATAAAATAGCATAATTTACATAGATTCAGGAGGAAAATCCTTCTACTATCAATAAAGATGACTTAAATTAGTATTTTCAAGCCCATTGTTTTATTTTTTTTTCTGAAGAGACTCCCTTTACTCCTACATTTACATCACAAAACGTAACTAAAAGCTTTGAAGCTTCAATTAAAAAAATTTGGGCAAGAGCCTCAAAATTTCCTCCGCTAGAGATACACTAAGATAGCTTAAAGTAAAGTACTTAATAATTCAGTTTCAAAAAATTTTTTGAGAGAAAGCCCTCTAATACCTTCTTCTTAATCCATCAGAAAATGGCTTACATTTGGATTTTTAACGTTTCGGTTTTAGAATTTTTTTTGGAAGAGCACCCACCCATATCTTTACATCCCTAAAATTTCAAGACCACAATTTCAAAACAAATTCGGGAGACATCTTACGAATACTCTCTCTCTCGTCACTGAAAAATAGCTTACAGGAAAGTTCAAATAAATCCAACTTCAAAAATTTCTAGAACAATCTCAGAGCTCTATGCTAATGAAAGATCGCTGAAAATTACATCTTTAAGACTCCAGTTTTGAATTTTTCCAACAAAAAGCTTCTTTGCCCTTAATATTGCCTAAGACACCCTACAAAATTTAGGATTTCAGTTTAAAAAAATTTTTAGAGAGATCCTCCCCTTTTTTAATTCACCCAAAGATAGCCTGAAACAGAGTACCTCTGAAACCCTTTCTATAAGTTCAGGAAAGATGATCTAAATATCCATGTTCAGACTTTCCCTCTTTCCTAAGCACTCTAACCTCCTTTTTACTTTTACATCACTAAATACTATAAGTCTTACCGCTCCCCTATTTTAGTTTCAAACATTTCTCCGCAGAAAGTTTCCGAATATCTCTCTCTTTCAGTTCTACAAAATATCCTAAAATTTACCTTTTAATGTTTTAGATTTTTTTTTAAATTTTAAGTTACAACAGTCGAAATCCTTCTCCTAAGTTCACCAAAGATTGCTTAAATTTGGGTTTTTAATGCTGCAGTTTTCTAACTTTGTCAAAAAAAAAAAAAAAAAAGCCACTCCTACCCCACTAGTTTTACGTCACTAAAAATAGCCTGAACTTTTTAGACTTCAGCTTTTTCAAAACATTCCCGAGAAGATATCCCTAACTTTCCATCCCCTTTAACTCTCCATACTCCAGAAACTGCCAGCAATTACGCTTTTATGTCTCTGTTTACGAATAATTCACTATGGTTTTGAAAATTTTCTTGTTAGTCTCTAAGATATCCTTAGATAATCAAATATATAATCTTTTTTAATGCTTCAGTATTAAAAAATTATGGACTTGAGCTCTGATTTAATTTTCCCTGATATGTTCCCAAATTCCCTGATAATTCTCTGATTTTTCCAGAATTTTCAAATTCCCTGATAATTCCAGGTTTTCCCTGTTTTCCAGGTCTGTGGCCACCCTGACAACAGATCGTACTGAATGGATTTGCAGATGCCTCATCTATTGCCTTTGGAGCAACTGTCTACATCCAATCTTCATCTGCTTCCCAAACTTCATGCCACTTAATAAGTAGCAAATCTCAAGTTGCCCCATTGAAAACCTTAACTATACCCAGACTAGAGCTTTCAGCATGTCTCTTGTTGAGCAAGTTAGTCGTCAGAGTATTGAAAGCTTTAAAACTGAACATTGGAAATATCTACTTGTATACGGATTCAAAGATAGCCTTAGCATGGATAGAAACTCCACCCTGGAAGCTTAAGACATTTGTGTGCAATCGTGTGGTTAAAATTCAGCACAATACGCAGAACTTTCATTGGCACCACGTTTCGTCTAGTGAAAATCCAAGTGATTTGATTTCGCGCGGCTTAGATGCTACAGACTTGGTGAACAATTCCCTTTGGTGGCATGGCCCGGACTTTCTCTCTCGCCCAAATAGTTTTCCTGAGCCTTCCGACCCTCTTCTTTCATCAGAGGACCAAGGAATTATATTAGGAGAAATGAAAGAGACTTCTGCTGATGCTTCAGCTAAAGATACTTTAAGCCTGTGTGGACTTGCAAAATTAGCTGCTTCACCAACACCTAATGACTTTAATTCTAGTCTTTTTTCTCTTAGTAATGATTTTATGAAACTAATTAGAGTTTGTAGTTTTATTTTTAGATTTGTTTACAATTGTCGAAATTTAAACAGCAAGCGGTCAGGACCCCTCACAGCAGCGGAGTTAAAGTGTGGTGAAACCTATTTGATTAAACAGGTACAGTCTATTTGTTTTGCTGAAGATATCAAAGGTCTTCAAAACCAGAGGACTCTCTCAGGTAATAGTAAATTAAAGCATTTAAACCCTTTTTTCGATCCTGAAGGTATACTTAGAGTAGGAGGTCGTCTAGAAAATTCTTGTCTAAGCTATGAGAAAAAACATCCAATCTTGTTGCCACATGACCACAAATTGAGTGAAATAATATTGGAGCATTTTCACAAGAAGTTTTTTCATGTTGGACCACAAGCATTGTTGCATCATGTCCGACAAAACTATTGGATAATTAATGTAAGGTCTCTAGCTCGTAAAATAGTTTACAAGTGCGTAGTCTGCTTTAGAAATAAACCGAGAGGAATCGATCAAATAATGGGAAATTTACCCTCAGAAAGAGTCAATCCTAGTCCACCCTTTATGCGGTGTGGAATTGATTTCTGTGGTCCTTTCTCCATTAAATACAAAAATCAAAGAAAGGGAATTCTCAATAAGATTTTTGTTGCATTGTTTGTATGTCTGGCCACCAAGGCCATCCATTTAGATATAGTAACTGATTTAAAATCAGAATCCTTCATAGCTACTCTGAAAAGATTCTTCGCTCGTAGAGGTAAAAGTTCAACAATTCTAACCGGCAATGGATCCACTTTCGTAGGTGCAAATACTGAACTTAAAAAATTACATGCCCTTGTTAATAACCCGGATGCCACTCTGAGTGAGTATTTGGCTTCTGAGGCTGTTGACTGGAAATTCATCCCTCCCCGCTCACCCAACTTTAATGGATTATGGGAAGCTGGGGTGAAATCTTTTAAGTACCACCTCAAAAGATCCTTAGCTAGTTCCCCCTTAACTTTGGAAGAATTTTGGACCTTAATCATTCAAATAGAAGGGATTTTGAATGGACCTTATTCATGTGACGTCATTGCGGGTATTGACCGAGCCTAGCAGACGAAATTTAAGATTTGGAACCAATCAAGATTGTGGAAACTGGATGTAAAACCCGCAAACGAAGACCGTTGCCATTCCGTGAATAAGGTCCATTCTCGCCCTTTGCTCCCATTGTCATCGGACCCAAACGAAATTGACGTCTTAACTCCAGCTCATTTTTTGATAGGACGTCCAATCACTTCAATAACTGAACCAGACTTAAACCATATTAGTGAGAACAAGCTATCTAGTTGGCAAAAAATCACTAAAATGTCACAAAATCTATGGAAAAGATGGCAGCACGACTATCTGAACCATCTTCAACAACGAAATAAATGGTTCGTTGAAAAGAAAAATCTTAAAGAAGGAACTTACCCCCATGTAAATGGTCTCTAGGTCGAGTCCTTAAAATTATTGCTGGTTCTGATGGAAAAGTTAGAGTTCTAGAAATTAAAACACCATCAGGTGTGGTAACCAGATCCATTTCCAAAGTTTGTCCCCTTCCCATTGAAGGAAACGACTAATTATTAAAAAAAAATCTAATTGTATTATTATGATGTATCATACTTTATATTATTGTAGCTTTTTGTTTATTTAGTATTGTAATCTCATTGCATGTTGAGACATCTCAACGGGGGCCGGTATGTTACGTCATGATTCTAGTTCCGCCTTGGATTCTAGCGCTAATGATTGCGTGAGTGTCTGCGAGCTCGTGCAGAGCAACTCGACTCGTCAGAACTTGAAGCGCTGTTATTTCACTTTATAGTTTTAGTTTAGTCTTCATGCAAAATGGTTGCATTCTCGTAGAGCTCCTGCATAGGAGCATTATTTGCTGGAATTAGGGTATAGGTACTACTACCATTATTATTATGGAATAGCTATATTGTTAGCATCATAGAAAATGATATTGCAGTTATTATGTAAATAGTGTATAAAGGTTTTTTATAGCAAATTAGTCTTATTCATAATCACATTTACAGTCCACTCAAACATCGCAGAAACAGATGCCTGGACCGATTTCAAAAATTCTTTTTTGTTTGAAAGGGTGTACATACCAGTTGGTCCCGTGGTCTCACGGTCTGGGTTTGATAAAGGGATCTTGCAGAAATCAAAGGAAATAAAAATTCTAATCACAATAATCGTAAAAATGACAACTTTGAATGAAGGCTTTTTGGATTACATAATGAAATTCATTTCAATGGTATTTTTATTTTCATCTAACAGATAATGGGCCACGTATATAGTATTTCTTAAGTGAACAATTCGTATGACTTTGAAATCAGTTGAAAAACCATTAATATTAAAATGGCTTTGATTAAACAAGCACACAATTAAATACCAGAGAATAACACAAATTAGTTTTTAGTGTCAATCGTTTAAAAATTTTGACGCTTTGATAGTTTCTTTCTTTTTTTTACATAGTTTATTTTATGGAGCATTTACTTGAGAAAATCAGATGAAGGTTCGTAATGGAAATATCACCTTATTTCTGAAGTACATTTACACTAAACAGAATAAAATGAAAATATTTTTAACAAAAATTGAACCGACTTCACAACTTCAATCGGCAATTGCTATAAAAAGTTAAAAAAATCTTTTATTTTTTGAACACCATCTATTATACTACTTTTAAGCACAAGTTTTGAAGTCGACGCAAAAACGATAAGTAACACGTGAAGTTACTTTATTTAAAATTAATATTATTAATTTTGATAAGATTATGGAATAAAAAATATGAGTTGAACAATAGAAATATTTACTTCAAAAACAGCTTTCAGGATCAAAATCTTGATATCTTCACTTTTAGACATACTGATAACGGTAAACTCCCAATCAAGCAAACTGAAAAAAAAAATCAAAAATTTACAAAGAAAAAAGGGAATTTTAAAGTATAAAGTACAATCTTTTATGCCAACTAAAAAGTATGTGCACACACATATATGTACATATATAAACTTGGAGGGAGGTGGCTCAATGGGAGAAATACAGTTAATTTAAACATAAGTAATTTTGTACCATCAACGAATATTTTGCCAACTAGGACAAACAATCATTTTGAAATTTCAAAAGCCCTTTATTACAATTATTCATGGAAAGTATTCAATGGATGAAAATAAAAACAAGTTTATGAACAAATTGCATTGAACATGAATTTTCAGTTAGTATTAGTAGGTGTCCAAGAGATCTTTTTATAGCCTACTAGACACTTGTCCCTCAAACTTAATCAGTCAGCTGCCGATTTGAACTGAAACTCAGTGAAAATTACTTTAATTTAATACCCGCTTCCGATAACAGTGACGAAATGTTGAAGATAAACTAGAAATAAAGTCCCCCACCCCTCCACCACAGTAAAAATAATGGAATCTTCAGATGATCAAGTGATCAAAGCATAAAAGCTTCTTTTTTGTGTGTATGTGTGTGTGAATGACAACTAGGAAGCAAATTTGCAAACAACAGTAGTAAAGAATGTGTTATAAATGAAATTGTATCTAAAACCTCATTTTTCCCACTAACAGGAGTGCAAGTGACCAAATGTGGTTTGGGAGCATCTTCGGGAGCATGGAAAATACCATTTGGGAGCGGCAGAATTGTGTTTAGGAGCAGGCTCGAAAAAGATACTATGTGACTGTGATAAAATATAGTATAGTTATAGTAATTTAAATCTGCACCTTAATGTAAGAACAACCAATGTCAAAAATTTGATGTTTCTAGTTTTTTATTGTAATGGGGACAGAAAGATATCCTCTGTCATATATAACAACAACCAATGTTTTAAAACAAACCACCTTAGCAGTGGAGCGAAACTAAGACACCAAATAACACATTCCTATTATGGAGACTCAAATCTTTGAACCTGAATATCTCAATTAGACGAATTTTGAACATTGGTTGTTTTTGCATTAAGGTACAGAAATATATTTGCATTTTAACTAAGCACTGATTATCTATTATTAAATTTTAGTTATAGTTTAAAAATACTAGATGTGGTTTCAATAGGTGAACAGCAAAATGTTTCACTGTACTTAACTCAAATTTCAGAGACAAGGATATGGAAATTGGAACATTCCTTTTAAGTCAAATTGAAACCACAAACTCTTCCACTTTTTTACAATTACATTTATACTACCAATCCTTTTTCATTTTTTAGAAAAGAATCCTATCCATGAATAACCTAGGAGCGCATTCGCGGTGGTCAAATTAAATATGAAATGCAAACATTTGGTTTAAAGCTTCGACGACAATATGAAAAATTTAGACATTTTTTGGTTTTTTAGTTGCATAATTATCAATAACATTTGGATTTTTTTTTTTTTTTTTTGTTAACAATGCACTTTAACTTAAAATTGAGGAACTACCTTTGTGCTTGAAAAGTAAACTAAAGTTCTTTTATGTTTTATCGTGCAAAATTAGGTTTTATGGGCTAAAAATTGAAAAACCTTAATTTAAAAGTTTAACTTAGTTTCTTTTTGTTCTACTGTTCTTTCTCTTTCTCATAACTTCTCTGCATCTTCTAACATCCATTTTGCAACTCGATTTCAGACAAGACATTGTTCTTAACAGCTGACTTTAGTCGTTGGTTTGCTAAATTTAATAAAGAATGATGACTTGATTGAATTAAGCTTCTTGTGTAACTATCGTATACCGCTTCACATTTAATTTGTTTGTCTCCCTGCTTTTAATGCCTTAAATATGTGCTGGTTACAAAACTTAAAGACGTTAGAACTTCTAAACGGTAGAATGAGATAATTATGTGCTGCCATAGAGTATCTCTGAAATTTGTACGACACATCAAAATTTTATTGTTCCTTTAATGACCTAATGGGAGCACTGCTGCTAGTAGCATGGAAAAATCTATTTTAAGCTTTTAAAATTATAATTTTAGAAATTCCACTTTTCAAAATACTGCCTTTCAGTAGAAAGCCATAATTAAACATTATGTGCTTGATTGTTTTAATTGTTTTCCAAAAAATGAAGCAATAGATACTAATGCTTAGTAAAATCAAGCTTGCAAAAATTAATAGGTATATACATAGAAAAAAATAAATTATTTGTAATCAAAATATAAGCTAAAATAAGCTAATGGTAGGTATCTATTGTCAAAATAACGGTTAATTGTCAAAAATACTAAAATGTTTGCAAGATGCGATTGAAATCTTCAACACAGGAAGCTTCGTCCGCGACGTAAATGCAAGATGTTGACATGCTTCTAAAAATAATTTTTTTTTTTCTCAAAATAAAATATAAAATAAGTTAGGCTAAGGTAGCATATGTCAAAATAACTTTGGATTGAGAAAAATTTCAAAATTTTTGCAAGATGCAAAAGGATTGAAATATCAGATAAGGAGAATATTTTTCGCGACGCACGTGTTCAGAACATTGCCATAGCAACCGTCATAACATACGCAAACGTTAACAAAAGCAGAAGTTATACCACTTTTTCGGGATATTCGCTAGAAAAACGGTCGTTTTGGCGCAGCCAGGTGAGCATTTCGAACAAAAAATGTGTTTGGGAGCAGGATGGCGCAAGATTCTTTATTTGGCGCAGCGTGGCGCAATTGGCACAGCATTTGCACCACTGCACTAGTTCATTGGATAAGTGACAATGATTAAACCTGTTAGATTTTACGTTTTTTATGGCGGCTCAACTGGAAACATATATTGTATATACATATATATACACACATGCCCAAATAAAGAAATATATAAACATACTAGAGTTTTTATCTCTCATTTCATTTCATAATATTAGTGGAGCATTTAGAGAAATAATTATAACATCAAGCATGCCAAATAGCCAAGAAATTTACCATCATTGTTTTTATTTTTGGCAATATTTAATGTCTTACAAAAATATTTAAACAGAAATCAGCAAAAGTTTTGAGGGAACTATAGTTACCTTAAAACTTTTGATGATTTTCGGTTGTCAAAAATTTGTTTGGCGGATCTTCTTTTTTACAAAATGAGACTTCTGAAATGATCGTGGTACCAACATCTTGAAGAACACGTGGAGAATTCTTTCTCAGTAAAGCTTTTGAGAATATTTTAATAACTGAGAATTTTGGCAGGTTTTTTTTTTTTTTTTTTCAATTGTTGCCAAATTTTTAGGCTATAAAAATCCTCCGGTGAAAATATGCTTTAGGACCCTGCTTGGCGCATTTTCAAAAAGTCAGCAACTGGCGCACATTTGCATAGCGTCTCTCGGAGCTTTCAACTCCGAAAGAAGTCACGCTTGGCGCTTCTATCGCCCATTTGGCGAGAAAGGGACCCCAACCACAGATTAACTAATCCTCCTCTTTCTCTAATTTTGCTTTTTAATGACGCTTTCAACCTTTATCAAATACACGATATATTTATTTTGCGGATTATGTTACAGATTAATGCAGCATTTAAAGTTAAATTTTATTTGGCGAGTTTTTTTAATAGGAATTCTCGTGTTATTCAGCAGCTGTTTTTGTTTTGTTTTTTTTTTTGTGAAGTTGGTGCATTTTTTTTAAACTTTCAATGATATAATTTAATTATTCAGCATGTTACTCTTCATTTCCATAGAAGTTTTAGTCTTGCTTCAATCCTTGCTACCACTGATTTTTGAAAATCCATTAAAGAGACAATATAATTCATGGTATCGCCAAAACCCAGATAGCTAGTTTCAATGTGGCTTTGCAGAAATAAAGCAACTATAAATTAAACAAAATAAACCCCGCAAATATTAAAAATGAAGCTGAAAAATGAATGGGATTACTTACTTTGAAAACGAAATAATTGCACATGAAAAGAGTTGTCTTCACTCCAATCGCAAAAACTCCTTTCTAGTGTTATGTTTTTGTAAAAATACCGTAAGGAATGTACAGTAATAACTTTACAATCATCATCTATATTTAAATGTTATCCGACATCAGCATCCATCAACTTAATGCACTTCAATTTTAACTCTTAAGACTGTTGCCATTCATAAATAATGTTACACATAGTACAAATAAATAGAGGAATACGCTATGAATTATTTAGTTTTAATTAAATTTTCAAAAATCTAGGGGGAATTAAAAAATTCGGCGAACGACTTGCACATCATCAGTATGCGGACTAATTTTGTACCAATTTTCATAATCGTATGTTGCGTAGCTTTGCCAGGAGAGCGTTTGACCTGCACCCATGACGTCATCAAACTTTCATTTTATATATATTGATTATATCTAGGAAGTAATGGGTTCTACGTATGAGCTGCATTGCACAGCTAGTCAAGAAACTTGCAGTATAAATTACTTATTAAAGTTAATTTAGAAAAAAAATTAAGTATAAAAAGAACTTAAATATTAGATATAGCAAATTTATAAAAATGAGGAAAATTAATTTTTAAAAAACTTAGATTGCAGGGTACTTGGCATGAAAATTTTTCTTTCCTTTTATTTTTCTGGCAGTTCTTGTTAATTTCAAACTTTAGACAGTGATGTTAAGGAAAACCTTTTAGTTATTTTCTACGGTTAAACACAGAAAACGTCAAAATTGGGGAAGGGGATACATCTCAAAAAGCCTTTCAGGCTACGCTAAAGCAGAGTAATGCTGGACACTGGCTTGAGAAACAGGGCACAAGAAAGTAAACAATTGATTAGTATTTTATTGTATATTATACAATGTGCATTACATTTTTCACTTTTAGAGCACATTATACTTTCATTTTTAAATTTTACGGTGAAAATAATCTTCTCTCTCCTCCTAAATCAAACCTATAGTCATGGAATTATTGACGAACACAGGCGGGTGGGGAGGCACCTCCAGGAAAAAATATATATACTAGTGCTACTACATAAAAAATACTTAATTCCATTTTTAACTTCAATTACATTTATGAACATAACATGAATAAGTATAATTTAAACTGCAAGTTTTTTTCATTCATGATATAGGATGATGCAACTCAGACGGAAGATTTTAAGATGAGGGAAAAAATGGCAGAATAATGGCAAAAAAACAAATTAAACTTTATAAAAACCCTCTAAACAAGGTTTTAAGAAGAAAAAATGACTTATTGCACTTTCTATATTAACAATGTGTTTACATGCTATAAAAAAGAGTATTATTACCTTTTAGCTTTAGCACCTAAAACAGCACCTAATGTGCCAACAGCAGAAATAAATTCTTGTTTTAGTTCAAAATTCAAGCTAAAAGATACAAAAAGAAAACATGTTTTAACACTTATTTTTAAACATACTTAAATAACAATAAAAAATTGATTTTTAAAAAAATTGTATTTAAAAAGTAGGAATAATATTGTAGCCCCATAAAAAATGCTCTATGACCCCACTTGGGGTCTCAACCCACAAGTTGGGAACCCTAGTCTTAACCCTTTATGTCCCAAACTAATTTAACAATGAATTTTTATATGTTTTTGTTTTTTGAAAAAAATTTTACCAAAAAAAATTTTTTTGAAAATTTTGGGGGTCTAAGGCCCTTTTTACCGTAGGGGCCCCCAGAAAACTGTTTCCGATCGCAGGTACCAACTGTCAGCTTCTCAGCAAAGTACAAGGAGTGGTACTCAAAAGCTTCAGCATAATTCCAGCCATTTAAGATTCATAATACTAAATTAATATAAGCGGGACTTCTGAGTCCCATCGGGGCATAAAGGGTTAAAGGCTTGTACAACTGTTCCCATAGCATTTGATGTACCAACTTATAGCCATATTCTAATAAACAATCTTGGATTATCCACAGATATATGCCAATATTTCAGCAGCTACATGCTGAATCTCAGAGAAGTATGTACGTTATATTCAAAAATTTGTTATCATAAGCAATATTTGACAATTGTTCCATTTTCTGTAACGGTTTATAGCGAAACCCATGAAAGATGTGAAAAGTTAAAACAAAAAGTTATGCTTACTTAAGAGTTGAATCACTGACTAAGAAATATGAGTCTCAATTCCTATTGCAAGTGGTCTAGGGGCACAGACGAAAATAATCAGCTAGTCTTAAACAGATCCCATGAAGATCTTGCTCATTCATGGCATAAGAATAATATTCATAGATTTTATTAATTTTAAGCCAAAACATGTTAATTTAATTTTTTCTTAGTTTGTATATTGTAACGAGTCCGTAGCACCTTCAACTTTCTTCAAATGCGCATTCCAATCTTGAGGAAGTAACTATAAATTTATTTACAAGTATGTACACTATTTACAATAAGAGCAGGAAACAATTGCTAAACATCCAGCAATTAGGCAGCAAACAGTACACTGTACTCTCAACAGTAAATCAGCACCACGTATCTAACGTGAACAGTAATTAAGAAATTACAAAAGCAAAAACAACATTCGCCCAAAGCGAATAAAAACGAGCACTCTCAGAAAATCCCATCTGAGAAAAACTGACTGACTTGTGTTCAAGGCCAGCTATTTATACACGGAAAGAAATGTCCACACTATTCTAGAAAAACCCAGAATATTTTGTTTCATTCATAACTTGAACAATCCATTCACAAATTCTAGTGATAAAAAGAAAAACCACGCGAAAATGTTTTCACGCTTATCAAAGTTAGGGCAAGTGTAAAAACTACAAAGTGTTTCAGGGCCGGTATACAGATGATAAAAGTGATATCTTCAGATACATTTGCAACATGACGTCAGATAAAACCAAAACTAATGAAAATGATGCAAGGCAGGAAAAACAACAACTATTTACAAGATTTGTAACATTGCCCCCTTCCCAAGGACTGCACGTCCCGGGCAGTACAATCCCCAGAAAGGAAGCAAGGGAAAACTTACAGATGCACACATTACATCATAACCAATCATAAACATGATAAACAATAACAATGAGAACATGAAAGAAATAATAACATTGATAGAGTAATATTACAAACAATTAAAGGCAAAAGTTATTTACAAAATTTACAAACAAATTACCATGGTAGCTTTAGATTTATTTTACGAACTATGGCCATAATATGGGGCTAGCCGATCATAATGGACAACCCTAGGTTTTGAATGTGATGACTTCTGGATCCTCACTACGACGTCGTTCAGCCGGTGAAGGACTGTGTAGGGTCCATCCCAATGCGACTGCAATTTGGGTGACAGACCTTTACGTCGGATGGGATTCCATAGCCACACCTTGTCACCTTCTTGAAAGTCATGGCCAGTGGACCTTGTGTCGTATCGGGTCTTCATTTTCTCCGTCGCGATGTTGATTCGCTCCCGTGCGAAGTGATGAACGTCTTCCAACCGGGCCTGGAGATCCTGGACGTACTCCTCAGGCGATGAAGGCGCATCTGGAGGGAGACCGAAGACGAGATCACAAGGCAGACGAAGCTCTCGGCCGAAGAGCATCTGTGATGGGGAATATCCGGTGGTCTCGTGGACAGCACTGCGGTAGGCCAGCAGGAACAGAGGAAGTTTCTTGTCCCAATCCTGTTGATTTTTGGAGACCATAAGCGAGAGATTATTAAGAATTGTCCTTTTAAATCTCTCCACCATGCCGTCCGATTGCGGGTGTAGTGGTGTCGTTCGAGTTTTCTCGATTTTGAGAATTTTACATAGGCCCTTAAACACAGCAGAGATGAAGTTTCTCCCCTGATCGGAATGGATCTGCAAGGGTGTCCCATATCTCGAGATCCAATTCTGGACTAGAGTCTCTGCTACAGTGGTAGCTTCTTGATCCGGAATGGAATATGCTTCGGGCCATTTGGTGAAATAGTCAATGGAAACGAGGATATATTTGTTCCCATCAGTAGTTTTCGGTAGAGGACCAAGAATGTCGATCCCGATTCGTTCGAAAGGAGCTCCTACGTTGTAAAGATGTAGCTTCCCGCGGCTTCTTCTCTTCGGTCCTTTACGGGCAGCACAGGCGTCACAAGAATGACACCACTTCTCTACGTCATCCTTCGTCTTGCTCCAGAAGAAGCGCTCTCGAACCTTGTGGAGGGTTTTCAAGATACCAAAGTGTCCTCCAGTCGGACTACTGTGCAATTCCTTTAGAACGTCTGGAATTCTTGATCTGGGAAGGAGTAACTGCCATTTGGATGCTTTACCATCGTCAGATTCCCATTTCCGATACAGGACGCCATTCCGCAACTGGAGAGATTTCCATAGAGCCCAATATCTTTTCGTTGCAGGACTGTAGATAGAAACGTCTTGCCAACTAGGTCGCCGACTGTCCTTTTCCATTAACTCTAGGATAGGCTTTAGGTCGGGGTCTTCAAGCTGATCTTTTCTTACTTGGTCGTCACTCCATGGATCAGGATCTGAAGATGATGATGTAGCAGTAACTTGACAGGCAGTAGGGATTGTCGTCCCGTACTGTTTCTCTATTCGGGAGCAATAATGGCAATTCTCGGAACAAGGTCTTCTTGATAATGCGTCAGCATTACCGTGTGACAAACCTTTTCGGTGCTTAATCTCGATGTCATATTCCTGGAGCCGCTGTATCCACCTGGCTACCTGGCCCTCTGGATTCTTGAAATTCAAAAGCCAAGTTAAAGAGGCATGCTCTGTCCGGAGCAGGAATTTACGGCCGTAGAGGTAATGATGAAAATGTTCTACAGCTCTAACTATGGCGAGCAATTCCTTTCTCGTGACACAATAATTTCGCTCCGACTTTGATAAGCATTTGCTCCAGTATGCGATGACATGTTCGTTACCGTCAATTTCTTGAGATAAAACAGCTCCAACGCTCTCGTGGCTCGCATCAGTGTCAAGTATGAAGGATTTTTCAGGCTGAGGATAAGAGAGAATAGGCGTTGATGTTAAAGCCTCCTTCAGTTGTAGAAATGCATCCTCGCATTCTTTGGACCATTCAAATTTTTGTTTACTCTCCGTCAGCTTATGCAAAGGTCGTGCAATGTTGGAAAAACCCTTCACAAACTTCCTGTAGTACGTGCAGAGCCCCAGGAAACTTCGCTTATCGAAGCTTATCAAAGTTAGGGTAAGTGTAAAAACTACAAAGTGTTTCAGGCCGGTATACAGATGATAAAAGTGATATCTTCAGATACATTTGCAACATGACGTCAGATAAAACCAAAACTAATGAAAATGATGCATGGCAGGAAAAACAACAAATATTTACAAGATTGGTAACAATATTTTTCTTTTATGACAACTTTAATTAAAATAGCTCTGTAACTGGTTTGTTTTGTTTTCATAGTTACTTATGTACAATGTTAAACTTCAAGCTGATTGAGTTACTCGTAACTTTGAATATATTTCGCTAAAACTTCACCCACATCCATTTCTCTATTTAAAAAAAAAAAGTTTCAGAGGATAATATCAAAAAACATCAAACAATTTAAATTCATGCTTTTTGAGGTCCACCCAACTGATAACACCCTAATAACATTTAAATACCAGAGCACTGACATGTTTTTTTTTCAAGTCGCACATTACTAAAGAGTGTCTCAGCCAGATGTGAATACATTCAAGAAATATTAATGGAAAATTTATAACGAACAAAGAATTATTGAAAGCATGGCTCTTATTTATTAGAAGGACTCCTTGATATTGAGCCCCCCTCCCTTCTCCTTTTGACAAACTTGGTAATTGGTAATTTTTCATTTATTTACTTTTTTATAATTATTTCTTTTTTTTTATTCTGGGTAACTTTATAACTCCAGTCTTTTTATAACGGTAACCCTTAGCACCCTCTATCTGGGAGCCATAATTGAAAATGCTGAACAAAAATGCTTATTCATACTTTTAATAGTTTGATCATGCAGAAGAAAATGATATAGATTGAGGCTTTAAATTTAATGAATTTTGATCGAATGGTCTCAATGCGAGATCTTTGATGAGAATAACAGTTTCAACTGGCAGCATCATGAAGGCTGCCTAAATCGAAATTACAGCATTACAATGCAACAAAATTGGGTTTGTCTCAACTAAAGTATTTTGTTATTACAAGTTTGAAAGGCCGGGGGGGGGGGGGGGGGCGACAAATGGAACTTAGATGGGAAAAATCGTGAAAATTTGTTCTGTATATTTTTTGTAATTTTATACATTACACAAGATTAAATAAAATGTACCACGGATTTTCATTTCCAATAAAATAAAAGTAATAGTGATTGGATTCTTTAATAAATAATCTCACTAGAAAATTCCTTATTTGAAATAGTTGATCCTTTCAACTATAAAGTTAACTCTAAAACAACTTTAAAATATTTACTTGATTTTGAAATAACCAATAAGGGGCAAGATTAAGCAAATTCAACAAACTTCGTTACCTAACCCTGTGTACATTAAACAAATTTAAATAATGACAATTTTTATCATGAAGAAAACTTTTACATAACTTTTAAATTTAAAACTCACCCTAATTGAATGAAGTCTTCAAAAGTTGAAATAATGTCTTCTTTATTTGATTGAATAATCTAAAATTAGCGAAAGGAGTAAAAGATAAGAATTTAGTATTTAAAAATTTCAATAAAACCGATTTAAAATTCATTAGCTATAAATTAATGTCATTCATTTGCACATATATATTAATGTTATTAACATAACAAAATGTAAATAAAAAACTCCTGTTTTCAATATTTATAAACTGAAATTAAATTTCATTGAAATGAAAAGTATCATGTACAAACTAGAAACAGAATTCTTAACTGAATTTTACAAGAAAAATACACAACTGTCAAAAACAAAATTTCCCAAAAAAAAAGGGGAGCCAAAACTCAATCAAACACTGTTTGAACAAAAACAAAATGAGACTAAGCATTTTACAATGAGCAAAATACAAAGCTATTTTAAGAAAATACAAGATTTTTTTAATGTATCAGTATGGTCAGTATGTGGTATAATGCATAATAATGAGAAGCAAAATATGATCCACAGTTTACATGTTGCTGTTATTATTACCTACTCTGTGTTTACTTTTGGGGATTACTACTATGTTAATTTTCGGGAGCATTGCCCCGCACATTTTACATTACCTTATTAATTTCAAAACTAACATTAACTTTTTGGATCCGGGCTGTTCATATAGAAAGTTTTCTTTCGACCCAGGTAATACGACAGTTTAACCACAGATTTCTTTTCTATTGAAAAGAGAAGGTATCAACTGTCGTACCAGACGTATGAAACGTTGAAAAAATCCCCAGCTCCAAACGGTTTCAGTGAAAATTTCAACCCAGTCCTCTAAACTTGACGAGACTTATGGTACAACATGTGTACCGCCTGGTTCCTAAAGTTTAAGTTGGGGGTGTACAGAAAACAGAAAAACTCTATAAGGGGCTGCAAGAACTAAAGAAGTTTGAGAATCTATGGTTTAAACAGTAATGGGAAAAAAGAAATGAAGAAATTAAAAAGTTTTAGATAAGTTTGCATTATTTCAATGCACTGATTTGAAACCAAGAGACAAGGTTTGCTCTATAAGTGCAATATGCATGTCAAAAAGAAAATAATAAAAACTGGGACAACACATTTAATATTTCCAAGAACTCCTTCAGCAAAGGCTATGGAGCTAAAATTACCTGAATAATGAATACACAAGCTTTTAGAATATATTACGGTTACACTTTTTTTTATCATTTTCAAATTAAAATACCAAAGTATCAGAAAGTAATACCTTGTAGTTCTCTGGATGCTCAAAATATATCCTTAATTGTCGCATCAGACTTGCCTGTCGTTCTCTATCTTCATCTCTAAGTAAACGGTGTAAGCAACTCTTTAATCTGCTATCATCAATAATATGATTGTTATCAAAATGTCCTAAAACAGAAAGTTAATACATTTTAAAAAGATCTCAATAAACATACAGGGTGTTTCAGAATACAACGGCAAAAATTTAAGGGGAGATACTACACACCAGGACAAATAATATGACATAAAAAAGTGGGGGTCCAAAAAGATTTCCGACGAAGATAGGGGCGGTTAACGTTTAGGGTCAAAAATTTATAAAACATGAAAAAATTGATCGATTCTTTCGCCGTTTTCACTAAAAATGTTCTTAATAGATGTTCCTTCTCGAAAAAAATTGATGAAGATTAATTTCAAAAATTGTCGACAAAGGGCGCTTTAGACTTTGGAGCTAAAAACAACTGTACGTTTTACCGGTTTCTTTTGTATTTTCGTAACAGATTCCGAAAGTTTAAACTCAAACTTAAATTTTGAGCCCAAAATATCAACTTTTTTCGGGTATTAAGTAGCGAAAAACTCGGACTAAACGTAAAAAATCGTGTTTTTCTGGTTTGAAACTTGCCGTTTCGTGTAAAAAAAATAATAAAATTATCTGGCGACACTAATAATGCGAAAATAAAATTAGATGCACACTTTCGAAACTTTAAAAAAAAAATCCAAAATTTTTTTTCCAAAAAAAAAAAAATGTTTTTTATTTTACACGAAACGGCAAGTTTCAAACCAGAAAAACACGATTTTTTACGTTTGGTCCGAGTTTTTCGCTACTTAATACCCAAAAGAAGTTGATATTTTGGGCTCAAAATTTAAGTTTGAGTTTAAACTTTCAGAATCTGTTACGAAAATACAAAAAAAAAAACGGTAAAAAGTAGTTGTTTTTAGCTCTAAAGTCTAAAGCGCCCTCTGTCGACAATTTTTGAAATTAATCTTCATCAATTTTTTTCCGAAAAAGAACATCTATTAAGAATATTTTTAGTGAAAACGGCGAAAGAATCAATCGATTTTTCCGTGTTTTATAAATTTTTGACCCTAAACTTTAACCGCCCTTTTACTCCCCCCACTTTTTTATGTCATATTATTTGTCCTGGTGTGTAGTATCTCCCCTTAAATTTTTGCCGTCGAATTCTGAAACAACCTGTATACTTAACTGAACGAGAGGAATCAACTTTTTAAAGAGCAACATGAACAATGTAGGCATAAATTAACAACAATCATCTTCAGGGTCGCCGAGAGGTCATGTCAACCTACAGGGGTGATTGCGAGTTCATGAAAAAATAACTGAAAGTGTTGAAGAGGAAACGAGGGGGGCATATTTTTTAAAACCAATGCCTCTAATACTTAAGCACACCTAAGTATTAGAGGCATTGGTTTTAAAAAATCGCTCGAGCTAAATATTTTAAGTTGTGAGCAGTAAATTAGCCAAATTTCAAAAACCTTAGCCAAAGAATTTGATTTATTTATTTATTTTATCATTACAATGTATTGTAACGAGTCCGTAGCACCTTCAACTTTCTTTAAATGAGCATTCCAATCTTGAGGAAGTAACTATAAATTTATTTACAAGTATGTACACAATTTACCAGGCACGTGCGGTGACCCGAGAGAGTACCCAAGCAGCTATGTTTTCCAGTTTTTCCCACTTTATTAGTTACATTTCATAAAATATGTAGCATTATGTATGTTTGCTTCAGAACTAAGAATGCTATTTGTAACAACTGTCGTGCTCAATATAACATTATTTAAGCAGCAGACATAAATATCATATACATAACACTAATTATTTGTAGAAACACATTATAAATAAAAAATAGCAATGCGCTAGACAGCAAATGGTGTCGAAATTAGGCAGTATTTTAAGAAGCTTCTAAAATAACAAAAAACTTTTAAGAAACAAATAATGTAACTATTATACATTTTATTTCTCCGATATTAGCTCCGAAATGCTTGCTTGGTTTCTTCAGTTTCGTACTTCTAGAGAAGTTTACTATCATTGGCAGCCGGCTGGCTGACGTGGGTTGTCATGGCAACACCCCTTCTATCCTGGGGATTGCAGTCGGAAGACTTTAAGCAGTTTTTTGGACTCATAACACATTTTGAGGAACAGAATATAAATGAAAAACATATATTGATATTAGTGTCCCTTTTGAAAAAAAAATGAGAAACGAAGATTATTCTATTTTTCTTGAAGAGTGCCCAAGCACTGCTTGGTTTGCTTGGGCGGACCGCACGTCACTGCTATTTACAATATGAGCAGGAAACAATTGCCAAACATCCAGCAATTAGGTAGCAAACAGTACACTGTACTCTCAACAGTAACTCAGCACCACGTATCTAACGTGAACAGTAATTAAAAAATTACAAAAGCAAAACATCGCCCAAGCGAATAAAAACGAGCCTCTCAGAAAATCCAATTTGAGAAAAACTAACTGACTGTGTTCAAGGCCAGCTATTTATACTCTCAAGAAAACCCCTACAACGTTCTAGCAAAATCCGGAGTGTTCCAAATCATTCATAACTTGAACAATCCATTCACGAAACTTCTAGTATAAAAAGAAAAACCACGCGAAAATGTCTTCACGCTTATTAAATGTAGGCAGGGGTCTGTCCAGGATTTTTCACAGGGTCCGTTTTTTGTGAAAAACTAAATAATTTTGTGAAAATCAAACAATTTTGAAAAAAATTTTTTTTTTTGAATTTAATAAAAGATAAAAAAAACATTCCATTTAGTTTTCCCTTAACAAAGCGTATTAAACATCAAAAATGCGAAAAATCCGATTCCTGTAGCGGATGCAAACAGATTGCAGTTTGCTAAGTGATGGCATCAAAAGCATTAGAATGGAATATTAACGAATGTATTTTGATAAATTTTTTTCAATTTCATTTTAAAGGTCCATGATAAACATATTATTAATGTCTGTTGACACAATTAATGCAAAAATAAAATAAAACGATCCATTCAGCATTTAACATTTAGACTCATAAAAGATCAGTTAATTTTGCTTCAAAAAATTTTAAATAGTGATCTGAACAAAAAATAAAGCGATTTTTCATTTTTTTGCCTACTAATAAAGAGTAATTAGTTTGAAAAATAAGTAAAATTCGATTTTCATATCGGATGCAGAGATCACATTTTTCAAAGTGAAAGCATCATAAGTATAAAAATAATAATTTATTAAATTCAAATAATTTTAGAATTACATTTCATCAATTTTATATGATGAATGTCATTAATAATCACCGACATATTCGCCGAAAATTCGGTAGGGAGGCGTAGCAAAACAGACAATACCGGATTTACAATATTAACAGACGAAAAAAAATACATTAATTCCTGAATATAACCAAAACACCACCCCCTTGTAAGCAAAAAAAAAAAAAAAAAACGGATAATTTTCTGCCAAAATAAGGTCAAAACGTCGCAGCAAAGACATCAGATGCTATAATTATAAATAGCTGATCACTCTACCATAAGCAATCCCATTTTTTTCTAACCCTAGCTATCTGTTTGCAGTTCTAAGTTCATTTCACAGATAATTGCTATAATTATTATTATTATTATTATTTTGTTTGTTTAAGTCAAGAGCAGTGAGAAAAACCCCTACTCTGTATTTCCAGAGAAATCTATAACAACAACATCCCAGCAAGCCTTGTGACCTATTGAATATCCCTTTTTTAACTACTAAATATTGTTAAGAGGCTTACAAAACACAAAAATTCACAATTGCCGAATTTCAAAACACAACGGTTGATTCTTAATGAGTTTTTTAAAAACCCACGAGCAAAAAAAGAGCGCCTTGAAACCGAAACCCGTGACGTCAGATGGCAGTAACTTTCAGCCTTTCATCCATAAAAATTGGATTTTTGCTATATTATCGTTTCATTGCGGGATTTTCTCCTTCCGTAATCAATACCTTAAAGTCTACTAATTCACTATTTAAAACTGGATTTATCAAAGAGCAATCCAATACCCTGCTAGGGGTGATTGTTTTGATATTTTTTGGCGAAATCCGTAGTCAAATTTTTAGAACGCATCACTTGGCGAGAAAAAAAAATTACGGCAGTGCAGAGCGAACAATAGTGCGGAAGCCGGAGAAACCGGTTTCTCGAGCTCCTCGCATCTAAAGCTTCTCGCTCTTTCTTCACCTTAGTGGAAAGTTTAAAAGCGCCAACGAATGCCCAGTGACGTCACAGCCGCTTGAAATTAAAAAAAAACTACTTGTCGCAGCGCAAAAATTTTTTCGCCGTTGATGTTCATGTATGTTGCTCTATCATATAAAAATAAAATTGAAAAATCGAAAACTTCCCTATTGTAACTTGCATATGATAAAACAAACAAGAACTAGTAAAGTAAAACAACTACCTTTTTTAAGTTGTTAATTACTTTAAAAGAAACCAACAAAAAGTGCTTCATTTTATGTTAAAGATTTATCGCTTGCAGGGCAGGAAGTGCCGACTTTTTTTTTTCACAAAATTGTCGGATAAGCGATTTGCTTCTTCAGAAAAGGTCCAAAAATTATGGGATTTAAACACAGAAATATGCTATGCGTTATTTTGATTTCAGATTTGCTCCTTGAATGAATAATGTGTGAAATGTCTGTTTTGTTTGATCAGCATTTTGTGAAAGTTCTGTTTTGCTTGATCGTATTTTTTTGAAGGGTCCGTTTTGCTCGATCGTATTTTTGTGAAGGGTCCGTTTTGCTTGATCGTATTTTTGTGAAGGGTCCGTTAACGGACCCGAATTTCCTCTGGCCAGACCCCTGGTAGGGCAAGTGTAAAAACTACAAAACGTTACAGGGCCGGTATACAAGTGATAAAGGTGATATCTTCAGATACTTTTGCAACATGAAGTCAGATAAAACCAAAACTAATGAAAATGATGCAAGGCAGGAAAAACAACAACTATTTACAAGATTTGTAACATTGCCCCTTCCCAAGGACTGCACGTCCCGGGCAGTACAATCCCCAGAAAGGAAGCAAGGGAAAATTTACAGGTGTACACATTACATGATGACCACTCATAAACATGATAAACAAAATAACAATGAGAACATAAAAGAAATAATAACATTGTTAGAGTAATATTACAAACAATTAACCCTACACTGCATGGTGTTGCCAATTGGATACATGGACAATTTGTCCTCCTTATAAATAGCAGAATGTAGTCATAAGGCAACTCAATGCATAAAAAGCAAATATTGGGTATATTTAAAGCAATTATCATCATTTATCCTCCATACATGGCAGCACTGGTCTGTTACATGCTCTTAAATGAATCCATATGGATAGCTTTTAAAATCACTCAAACTACCAAGTTTTGAAATTATTTTTTACAATGAAATATTTTTCTTTGTCTTTTAAAAAAATAAAATGAATAAAATAAACATTTATCTTTCGTTTAAGATGTGTTTTACATCAAAATAATTATTTGGAAAAAATCTAGGGCATAATACACGTCTGTAGCCATTTGGCAACATTATGCAGTAAGCATACAGAGAACACTTCGATTCATCTCTAGGGATGCAACGAATAGTGATTTGGCCAAATACCGAATACCGAATATTCGGCCAAACTCAAGGCCGAATATTCGGCTATTCGGCCGCCGAATAGTTAACTTATTTTTGTTGATAAACAAAGCACAAGTTGCATTTAAAGTATACTTTTGCATGATTATGAGTTAAATATACTTTATTAAAGATTTTAAAACATAATTTCAGGGTGGCCACAGGAAGAACAAAATCTTTTTCCCTGATTTCTCCCTGTCTAACTAAAATTTTCCCTGATTTCTCGTATGACGCATTTTTCATCCTCTTGAAGCTCCATTTCTTCTCTTAATTGATACCTGGATATTTCTGGCTTTTTTAACTTCGTCAGGCATTGATTATTAATTTTTCTAAAATTAACAACAATTACAAGAAATGCATTTGAGACTGTTAATTTGTTGATAAAAAATGAAGTTACATAGTTGGTTTGTTTTATTTGAAACACTAAAAAATGTCATCAACAAACGGAATGTTTTTTAAATTTAAAATTAGTTTACTAAACTTCCAACATCTCCAAAGAGAGCCTAAAATCTTTTGAGGAACATCTTTCACCGCTACTCTTCCCTCTAACTTCACAAAAGATAGAATTTAACTTTCAAGACTGCACAAAATCTCTCTAGCCTTAAGACATCTAGAGATGGTTTACAAAAGTTTTTAATATGTCGGCTATGAAAACTTTTCAAAAGAAAAGGCCCAAACCTTTCCCCCTAAGTTCACAAAGGTGGCAAATTTGTATCAGCCATACTATTTCTTCACCAAACAATCCGTAAAATATTTAAGCCGTCAATTATAAGTCAAATTATTTTCGGCAGAGGGGTTCCAAATCCTCCCTCCTTAAATCACTGAAAGAAAACAATAAAATGTTTTTTTTTACATATTTGAGCATTGGAAGTTTTTCAATGGTTCATTACTCCAACACCTAACTTTACAAAAGATTGCAACTTAAAATTAGGCTTTTAAATCATCAATTTTGAAACACATTCAGGGGGAGAATGCCTAAAATCTCCTACTATCACTAACAATGGCCCAAATCAGCATTTTAAAGCCTCCAGTTCAGATATTTTTCTAAACCAGACTCCTTTCTCTCCAAAATTTACATCACCAAACACAACGAAAAGCTTTAAACTTTCAATGTTTAAAAGTTTTTGGGTGAGAGCCTCAAAATTCCCCTTGCTTGAGCTACACAAAGATAGCTTAGAGTTCTTAATAATTCAGCTTCAAAGCATTTTTGAGAGAGAGCCCCCTAAACCCTTCCCTAAATTCATCAGAAGATGGCTTAAATTTGGGTTTTTAACGTTTCGGTTTCGGAATTTTTTCTAGCAAATGCAAAACCCCTATCTTTATAGCCTCTCCTTCTTTACTTAAACATTGCCTAAGACACCACACAAAAGATTTAAGATTTCAGTTTTGAAAATTTCCTAGAGAGATCCTCCACTCTTTAATTCACACAAAGGTAGCCTGAAACGGAGTTCTTAATACTTCAGCAACACACAAAACTTAAAGAAAGTACCTTGAACTCCTTCCTATAAGTTCACGAAAGGTGATCTAAATTTCCATTTATAAGACTTTCTTTCTCAAGCACTTCATGCACCCTTCTATACATTTAGATCACCAACTACTAAAAGTCTCACATCCCCCTCTCCCCCCATTTTTAGTTTCAAACATTGCTAGACAGAAAGTCTCCGAATCCCTTCTTTTTAAGTTTTTCAAAATTAGATAAAAATTTAGCTTTTAATGTTGCAGAGTTATTTTTTTTCATTTGGATTACAACAGTCGAAACCTTTTTCTTAAGTTCACCAAAGATTGCTTAAATTTTGCATTTTTAAGACTGCAGTTTTGTAATTTTACCAAAAACAAAGCCACTTCTCCCCCCATCACTTTACATAACAGCATGAATTTTTCAGGTTTCAGCATTTTTCAAAATATTCCAAGGAAGAAATCCCAAACCTCCCATCCCCTTTAACTCTCCATATTTAAAAAAAAAAAAAAAATCCTGCAATTACCTTTTTTACGTCTTTTTTTACAAACAATTCACGGCGGTTTTGGAGAATTTTTCTAGTACGCGTCTGAGATGTCCTTATACACTGCTCGACATTGAAAATGCAACACCAAGAAAGAGTGGTCAGAAATTCATGCAAATTTTACCGTAGACGCACGTCACTGAGTTATGCAAATGATATGAAATGCGCAGCTCTCCGATGCACGTGAAGTAAGATATAAGAGAATGAAGTTGAAAAGTGGGCTATGTTCATGCTGGTTTTTCTGCCAGACTAATTATCAGAGAAATTTGGTTTTTGTCTCGAAGGATACGTGTGATAGGAGGAAATGCCACGCCGTCCTCAATGAAGACACTTCCAGCATATAGAACTCTTTACAACGGGTATGGTGATCGGACTGAGAAGGGGAGGTTGGGCCACACATCAAATTGCAGCTGATACCCACATGGATGCAAGCACTGTGCATCGGCTGTGTCGGAGATGGTTGGAAAGAGGAAATGTAGCCACATTGAGGGGTGCAGGTGCAGCCAGAGTGACGTCAGACCGCTTGGATCGACGGATTCACCGACAAGCTGTGGCGGACCCGCAAGTCACTTGTACGTCGATTCTGCAGCATGTGCAAGGTACCCTGGATGTTCCTGTGTCGACCAGAACCATTTCCCGTCGACTGGTTGCACGTGGCCTGCAATCACGGCGCCCGCTAAGAAGACTGCCATTGACCTCACAGCACAGACTCCAACGTTTGGAATGGTTCCGGACCAGAGCGACGTGGATGGCAGAATGGCAAACCGTAGTGTTCTCAGATGAATCCTGCTTCTGTTTGTCCAGAGATAGTCATCGCATACGTTTGTGGCGTCGACGTGGAGAAAGATCGAATCCGGCAGTAACTGTGGAACGCCCCACAGCGCGACAACGTGGCATAATGGTTTGGGGCGCTATTGCATACAATTCCGTATCACCTCTAGTTCGTATTCGGGGCACTATGACGGCCCAACGATATGTAGATAATGTACTGCGGCCGGTGGCAATCCCCTACCTTCAGGATCTGCCAAATGCAATTTTTCAACAGGATAACGCCCGGCCTCACAGTGCTCGAATCAGCCAACATGCTCTACGAGGTGTACAGATGCTTTCCTGGCCACCATACTCTCCTGACTTGTCACCAATTGAACATGATGTGTGGGACGTGATTGGACGCCGTTTGCAGAACGTGTCACTGCCTCGTTCAAAGGACGAACTGTGGCAAATGGTTGAAAGGGAATGGAGTGCCATCCCTCAGGACACCATCCGCAGGCTTATTGACTCCATGCCTAGACGAGTTTCTTCGTGCATCGCTGTCCGCGGTGGTCCTACTTCTTACTGAGCCGACGCCGTCCTCGCTCTAAATTTTGCTTATTTATTTTGAAATAAATCTCCATATATTATTTCTCTAAGACGAATCCTATACCCGGTCGAAACTCGCTCATTTCTTTATCGAATTGCAAGAAAATTTATGATTTTGAAGCTTATCCCGCGGGCTATTGACGAAAATTAGACCCACCCTCTAAAAAGTGTCGGTTCGTTTTTTATTCGAACTTCAATTTTTGGGCACAAAATTGACTCTATCTAGCGAAATAATTGTCGTATCGTCTCCATTTTGATTTCATTCGAACGATTAAAAAAAATGCGTTCTTTAGAACGTTTCTCCGCTAGCGCCGCGTAACGAGAATCTCGAAAATCCACGTTTAAGCGACTTATAAGCGATTGAAGTTTGAAAAAGTTAAATTTTTTGCTCAACTGTTAAATCGTTACATTGTTGTTCAAATCAATTTTAAATGCGACATTTCAAGCCAAGGCTTAGCTCAGTAAACCTTAATTGTAACTTTTATCGTTTCAAAATACTATGATAGTTTTGCGATAACGTTAGTATTTAGTTTAGTAGTAGCCTTGGGTATTTGATTTTAATGTAGGGTATTACTTTTGTAGTAGTTGTAAAAGTGAACGTGTCTTTGATCTCTTTGAAAAGTTGTCAGAACGACGGCAGTTGATGGCGATGTCGTGCAAACGTACAAGATTTTACATTTTTTTTTTTTTTTTTTTTTTTGCGGAATTCCGCACGGGTCACCTAGTATCACTTATTGTTCCATGTTGTCTCTGTCTTCTTACCAAATTTCATCAATTTCTGACCACTCCTTCTTGGTGTTGCATTTTCAATGTCGAGCTGTGTATTATCAAAGATACAATCGTGTTTAACACTTTTAGAGTTGAAAAATTACGGACTGAAGTTCTGATTTGATTTTCCCTGATTTGTTCCCAATTTCCCTGATTATTCCCTGATTTTTCCAGAATTTTCAAAATCCCTGATAATTCCAGGTTTTCCCTGTTTTCCAGGTCTGTGGCCACCCTGAATTTGGAGTAATCTTTTGGAAAATGGTAGCATTAGTTCAAACTTCAAAAATATTCGGCCATATTCGGCCAAAAAATTACTGAAAAGAAGACCAAAGAAGAATGTATTTCCTTACCAATAGTTCTTAAAGGTCAGAGCTCTGTATTTAAGCTTCTAAAAAAGTATTTCATAAAGCTCTTCCAAATAAATAAGGGAAAAAATTAACTGAAATGATTCAGCACGGAAATGTATCATAATTTTTTATTGAATTTAGTGTTTACATTTACTAAAATTAGCAGCAACAAACCATATTCATCTATGAGGAATGTTAATATTTGAAGGTATTCCAATGCAAAAAATATAATTATATTTAGATAAATCTAGACTTTTATCCGTGTAGGCACCAAGAGAAAAATCGACTATTATCGTTCTTAAAACCCTTATTTAAAAAAAACGAAAATGTTTAAGTAGTGAGAATTAAATTTCCTAACCTATTTTTACAAGGCCAGACAGTGCATTTCAGAACTACATGTTCAGTACATGTACCAGGTATAATAAACTCTTATTTTCTAAATCTTATAAAATTTGAAGGGAAAAAAAAAAGAGAGGCCTATCTCCTAAAAAATTTTCTGCACCATAATCTGTTTGAACAGAAAAAACTTAGCTTTGTGATTTTCCCAATTGCAAAGATTACAAAGAATATTTTTGAAATGTTATGTAGGGAAATTAACAATACTATTTTTATATTTTAAATTCTCACATTCAATTTTTAAAAAATAAAAGATTTGGAAAGAAGCATATTTCTATCATACTATTCCATTTTTATACGTATTTTATTTTGATAAAGAAAGAACTGACTATTGTTTCATGTATGATTTATGCTTATATTTTATCAATTTAGATCTTTTATGTACAAGAATTAGTTTCATAAAAAAGGTAAACCAACCCTTGTGATAATGCAAAAAGTATTTTACGTATCAGTAATTTAAAGTATCTTACACGGACAAGTAAAGTCACTAATAATTTTAGAATATAGTTTTGAAAAAAAACTAAAAAATACGCTTTTACATTGGAATGCGCTGTGATCATCACGGGTTTCCCTCTGATTTTCAAAACTACTGAATATCCGCACTTAAGTTTACATGCACTTATAATACATCAATATGCAATACAGTCTAGCCTTTAGTATTAAAAATAATATAAAATATATTACTTTTTATATTTGCAAAGAACGTAAATTTTATCTTTTATTCAGAGGAACATACATACATAAATACATACAAACAAACCCACATGTGAAATTAATAAAAGCGTATTAAAAAGAGACCATTAGCTACAGAGGAACTAGAGTTACAAACTAAAAAAAAAGAGAAAAGAAAGAAAGCTTGCGCGAGAGAGCCTTCAAAAAACATCAGATTTGACAGAATTGATCATCGGAAAGTACAAGTACATATAAAAAATAATGTAAAATGTCAAAATGTAAAGGATTACAAGAGTACAGTGCACCAAATGTTCAATTCCTCTATTTTTTTTACAAAAAAGAACTAATTTCAAGACTATCATTTAAAATCAGTTTTATCTGTTGAATGCATGGTGCAGCCATTTGGCAACAAAACTATTTTTAATTAGAAAGGGGGGAAAATTTAGAGTTAAATTTTTAAAAATATTTTTCCATGTTTTCTTATTACATTGACAAACACATATATTTTTTTCTACGAAAAATAAAAAATCATGCAGTGTAGGGTTAAAGGCAAAAGTTATTTACAAATCTTTTCATTGCAGGACTGTAGATAGAAACGTCTTGCCAACTAGGTCGCCGACTGTCCTTTTCCATTAACTCTATGATGATAGGCTTTAGGTCTGGGTCTTCAAGCGGATCTTTTCTTACTTGGTCGTCACTCCATGGATCAGGATCTGAAGATGATGAAGTAGCAGTAATTTGACAGGCAGTGCAGCTCATTATTTTTAAAGTCGATAGAAAAATCAAATTTTCTCAAAAAGTCCAGTCCGAGAATGAAGGGATCTGTAATGTCAGCGACGAATGCCGTGTGATGGTAAGTGGCGCTCCCGAACATTATTTCTAAGTTCACTTTTCCTTCAATCTCGATTTTGTCACCTGTCCCAGTTTGGAGAGTAACGCATGGCGGCGTCCACAAGATCTTGAGTCCAAATTGACGAGCCACATCAGTCCTAATGATGGTAACGTTGGCTCCTATGTCCACAATCATTTCGCAGGGAAATCCATTCACATATGCGTAAATGAACAGTCCGTTGCAGCCGCCACTTCGTGAAGAAATCTGGAAAACTTTAGGATGGGGCTCATTCCAATTTGGCGACTTCCGCCCCGCGAGAATGCCATTGCTTAGTTTTCCTGAGCTGGAGAGGAAGAGGTATCCTTCCCTCTTGTTTCTTGGCGGGCTTCGCAGTTCCTTCGTACGTGGCCCTCACCGCAACATTTCCAGCACTTCAGTGGTTGTCTACTTTGGTCTTTGCGAGCCGCAATCTTCTTCAGGGTCCCCGACATCTCTTTCATTTGTCGCTCAAGTTCCAAGAGACGAGTTAGGTTCAAATCCTGGGCGCTCACTTCCACGCCCCTGATTGGATGGCGATCCTTGCGGGATGTTTGCTGTGCAGCCTCGAACTTCATTGCGTAGACCAAACCGGATTTAAGATCTTTAATGTCCGCCATCCGGAGAGCAGTCTGAATTTCTGGATTTCGCATTCCATCTATAAAGTAGTTCAGGGCCAGGCTATCGCGAACACCCGAAGGACAGTCCGAGAAGGCGAGATGGAAAAGCCTCTCAACGTCTGCTGCAAAAACTTGAAAAGTCTCTCCAGCCCTCTGGAGTCAGGATTTGAGCTGAAGTTGGCTGAATTCTTTTTGGCATGCTTCGCCAAAGCGGAGTTCCAAGGCCGATGATAAGGCTTCGAAGTCGCGGTGCTTGTCCTCGGGGAAGGTCTGTAGTATGTCGGCTGCATCCCCTCTCAGCGAGGCTGCGAGGTGACAGGCTTTCGTGGAAGAGTCCCATGAGTTTGCTTCTGCAACGATGAGGAACTGCTTCTTGTAAATATTCCACGAGGTCTTCCCGTCAAATGTGGCCAGTTTAATGGATGAACGAGAAGTTCCAGCTGCAGCTACACAGTCACTTGAGTTGTTGCAGGATGCTGATAACTTTGATTCAAGTTCTTTAATTTTCTTTTCCACATGGTTTTCTACTGTGGTGATTCGATTTTCAACACTGTCTGAGCTGTTGCAGGATCCTGATAACTTTAATTCAAGTTCTTTAATTTTCTTTTCCACATGGTTTTCTACTGTGGGGATTCGATCCTCAACGCTATCAACTTTTTCTTCCAGAACCTCCACTTTATTTTCCATATTGGCAAATTTACTTTCCACCAAACTTTTCATTGACGTTAGATCGCTCTTAATTTCTTCTTGACTTGAAGTTATGCTAGCGGTTAAATCATTCTTAATTTCTTCTTGACTTGAAGTTATGCCAGCGGTTAAATCATTCTTAATTTCTTCTTGACTTGAAGTTATGCTAGCGGTTAAATCATTTTTTAATTGTTCTTGATTAGTAGCCAGCTCATTCTTCAATTGTTCTTGATTAGTAGCCATAGTTCCCATATCATTTTTTAATTGTCCTTGATTCGCAGCCATGTCATTTTTGACAGCGTTGATCGCATCAAGGAGTTGTTTCAGTTGTTCATCCATTGCTCGAGTAATCACCATAAAATTCCGAAGTCAAAAAGTCCTTAGGAAGAAAAGTCCAAGTTCACAGATAATTCCAAGAAAGTCTTTGAAGATGCCCCACGTTGGGCGCCAAAATTGTAACGAGTCCGTAGCACCTTCAACTTTCTTTAAATGAGCATTCCAATCTTGAGGAAGTAACTATAAATTTATTTACAAGTATGTACACTATTTACAATATGAGCAGGAAACAATTGCCAAACATCCAGCAATTAGGTAGCAAACAGTACACTGTACTCTCAACAGTAACTCAGCACCACGTATCTAACGTGAACAGTAATTAAGAAATTACAAAAGCAAAACATCGCCCAAGCGAATAAAAACGAGCCTCTCAGAAAATCCAATCTGAGAAAAACTAACGGACTGTGTTCAAGGCCAGCTATTTATACTCTCAAGAAAACCCTACAACGTTCTAGCAAAATCCGGAGTGTTCCAAATCATTCATAACTTGAACAATCCATTCACGAAACTTCTAGTATAAAAAGAAAAACCACGCGAAAATGTCTTCACACTTATTAAATGTAGGGCAAGTGTAAAAACTACAAAACGTTACAGGGCCGGTATACAAGTGATAAAGGTGATATCTTCAGATACTTTTGCAACATGACGTCAGATAAAACCAAAACTAATGAAAATGATGCAAGGCAGGAAAAACAACAACGATTTACAAGATTTGTAACAGTATATATTTTTATCTTGAGTCAAAATGCTGAGAACTTTCCATTCACACAGCCTGTGCTAAGCATTTGCCACTTCACTAAATGTGCTAAAATAGTAAATTTGGCGAAAAAAACTGATTAGGCAAACATACACTGGCGGATGGAAAATTCTTTTGAAATTTCTACTAGAAAACAATTATGCAGAAACCCATAGCCATATTAATTAAAATTTGTTGAAATTAATCTTTGACTAAAGCTTTCGAACATAGGCTAAGACTTTTGAAACTTGTCTAATTTACTGGCTGACAACTTGAAATCTCTAGCAAGGGCCCTGCATTCGCCAATATTTTAGCTAATAATTCAAAACTTTTTTCCCGCAATTTTCGATTTTATCACATTTGACAAGAACACCTGCTTAGAGCAGGCCCTATAATTTTATAATTATATGGAGGTATAGCAATTAATTGTAATTCATAAACAAACAAGATACTACATTTCATACATTTGAATAGTTTCAAATAGTTCTCAGTCAAAATTGTGTGGACATTTAATTAAAATGCTAATAAGTAAAAATGTTACTTTTGAACTGGTGTCATACAAATTATATCTCCAAAATATTATTTTAAGGAGAAAACAAAAGTCTAACAAAATTACTGTTTGTGGTACAAAAACATTTATAAAGTAATGAAAGTTGCAACTGCAACTGAAATATTGAGAAGAATTTATCTAGACGCAAGACACATAAATCTCTTAACCAATACAATATGATCTGAGTCAAATATTTCATATCCATTAATACAGAAGTGACATACTCTCTAAAGACGTAATGTACATGTTTAAAAACTTAAAATAATTGAAACGAAAATAAAACTATGAGAGGTAAATAGTATTTAAGTTTTTAACAATCGACTATTAAAGAGATATATAGACAAACTGAGTAATCTAACCATGTTCTCAATCAAAAAAAAAGCATGATAAATTTCTTTTAAAACCAGTACTAGTAGAAAAAATAATTTTAATCTAGACAACATGATATAATGCAGAGTTTCCAAGAGTGTGGGTCAGCGGACCCCCTGGGATCTGCAAGCTCAAAGTCCATGTTGCTATCCTACTAAAACGTAAAATATGATTGAAATTGAAGGACGAGTAACAACATTTTTATTCAAAATGTAAGCTTATTCTTTAGAAATAAAAAAGTTACTGTTTACGTTCACGCAGGGAACAGCACACTCAAGAACCATCGATTTTAACACATATTTAGGAATTTATCGAGTTTCAAATAAATTTTTACTGCTATATAGCTCAAAATAATGTTAACCAGTTAAAACTAGACAAGAGCTCTAAAAGTAGATAAAACAAATGAATAAATATAAAGAGAGAAAAAACAGTAAAATTTACATTGGAGGAAAAAATTCAAATTGATTTTTGTTGCAAGGGGGGGGGGTCCGTATAGTTAGTACATTTTCAGAAGGGGGGGGTCTGTGGAGGTCTGGAGTTTGGGAACCTCTGATATAATGCATAGCATAATATAAGTTTTTGGCATCGAAAAGAACAACCCATACGCCCTTTTTAATATCAAATATGCGTATCCAATATCCAACCAAGTAGTAAAAAAAAAATTCATTAAACACATTGACAACATGCACTGTGATAAGCTACACATTGCTGATAGCACATTTGTAAAATATGTAAAAGAATTTTTTTTTTTTGATAAAAATGATTGCATTGGAAAATTACTGTTACATTCGAAATTAATTCAAGCTAATAACTGGTTTTAATCATAATCTGGGAAAGAAAAGTTCCAACGTGATTCAGAACTTCAGCCTTCATAAAAGTGACTGATTATTTCCAACACCAACTAACACTCGATCAAAAGGTTATACTTGATTTGTTTGCCTCAAAACAAATAAATAAATGCAATCAATTAATTGAACAAATAATACTGAAAACACTGAGATAGATGTCCACTGTCCATTAATTCATAGATAAAATTTAATACAAAAAAATTTAAGTTTTACCAAAGTAAAAGTAGTTTTGTATACTCTGTATGTATTTTTGTCCAAAAGCAGTGAATCAAAAAAAAAAGCAAAAGTGAAAATTATTGCAAAACTAATACGCTAAGCGCTAGAATGACAGGTTTAGGAACTTTCAGACCGACATGAACACATTTTCTCCTCATCCATGTGTTCTATAATAACAATAACAGAGACTTTGTAGTAATTTGATGTATAAAAACTTAGTTACCTGAACGCTTAGATGTAAAGTCTCGGTCGCGTGGTGTCATATTCCGATTAAAGTAGGAACCGTAATTTAAACGTCCGGAAAATTCGTTCCTCATTGAATCGGAGTGTGGTACACGTCCTGGTGAAACGTCTCCACTTGTTCCCTTAGAAAAATTTGACTGAGGTTTGACACGATCTTGTCGCCGGAACACAAGACTACCTTGACTTTCCTTGCTGTTTGAGCGCGATTTTTCGGTATAATTCTCTTTGAATCTAGTATATGACGTCGCATGTGATAAATTTGGCCGTTCTGTAGAACTACGCCGAGTGGGAGGTTCGTCTCCATGAGATCGCTCATCTTCGTCACGTCGTGTACGGATGATTTTTTCCCTCCTCGGCTCTTTAGTTCGGCTAAAGGAGGACCTCTGATTCATTACCCTTTCATATGCCCAATAAATTTAAAAGCTATCGCTATCAGCTAATCAGCTCAAACCAAAATATTAGAGTCGTCGCCATGATGGAATCTTTAATGTTGCCAGCATGTCGTTCACTAAAACCATAGCATAATCACTAATGACAGGCTCATCTTAGAAATAATAAAAGCTAGAAGAAGAACAAACTTCACAACAGCTGAGAAGAGCGCATGGCCGTGCACTCAGGGGTATAGAAGCTCTCTCTGCTGCTTACTTCTTATATTATAATAAGAAAGGGACGAGAGAGCGCGGTCTCCGAACCTTATTCTTTTGTTTTACGCTAGCAGGTGACAGAGAAGTGCGTTTTCGAGACTTGAATTTTAAAAGAATTTCGGAAAGTGTTCCCGAACCCCATCCCTTCCCTTCTTTTCATGTCACAATTGAACATCTAAATTTCATTTTTAGAGCTTCAGTTATCGAGAAGAGCCCAAAATCCCACTGATAGCGTCAGACGAAATCCTCCACATTTGCGTTTCTGAAATTCAAATTTTTGAATGATTTCTGAATTCGAATTTTCAAAAATTATCGAAGGAGGACCTCGAATCTTTGCTCCCACTGACATTACGACCAAACATCCTCAAAAAACTGCGTTTAAAAGCCAACTATCCAGAGTTTGAGGTTTCCGTCTCTCCATCCCCCCCCCCCCCTCATCTTGTCTTTGTCAGCAGCGTTAAAGATGATCCTAAATTAAGGGCTTGAATTTTTTTTTAAAGAGTTTCCGAGGATGAGCTCCTGAGAATTCATCCCCTAGCATCATTGAAAATTACGTTTCGAAGCATTTTCAAAGATTTTCCGATCTATTAACGTTACCGAAGATGAGCTAAATGACGTTATTGAGATTTCAATTTTGAAAAACTACCGATTCTCGTAAGGATACCGAAGATTTCCTACAACTACATCTTAACCCATTTATGCCTAGTTTCGTAAAAATGGGACGCTTGTTAGTTATAAGGCCCCTATATATACGAGCCGGCGCATCAAGATTAAGTTTCACCACTTTGGATCCAGCGCGTGTTTGTGTGTTTGAGTGGTTGTCTTTTCTGGCCAGTAATCGAGTTTTGGTAATTTTTCACTGTGAGCAATTATTAGCGGCACGTGGATTTGGCAAAGCTTAGCAATGTGCCAAAACTTTTTTCTGGTAACCCTACTCCACAACAATGAAAATTTGAAAGTAAAAGTTAAGGAATTGGATCCAAAGTGGTGAAACTTAATCTTGATGCGCCGGCCTGTCTATATAGCGGCTCTAGTTAGTTACTGCATTATTTTACCAAAGCTGTTTTTCACAAGTTAAATAGTCCTTCTTCTTGAGAAAACCAGTTAGAGCCACTATTTGGACATCAGAGTTTATTTATTGACAGCTATTTTCAGACAAATCAGTCCAGCAACGATCCAGCATGGGTAGGTGGGGCAAACCCACAGAAAGTAAGTTTTTTTTTTTTTTTTTCGAACTTATTTTTCATAAAATTAAACTATTTTAAAATGATTTGTTTAAAATTGATCAGAGATGCCTTCTGTAATGTTACTTTGCAAAAGAAAAGTCGGTGTTTGTTTGTTTGTTTGTACGTTTGTAACCGCTGGCCAGAAGCCCTCACAGCACCTACAGACCTGAAAATTGGCACAAAAATTCGAACGTATCCTCGTGTAATGCACCTCGAAAGCCAAATTCTAAATTTCGAATTAGTTATTTTTAAATTAATTAATTAGTATCATTTTTGGTGTATCCGCCATAATTGAGGGGAGAAAACCTTCCCCCACCCCATAACATTATATATCACTGAAAAGGGGTTTTTTCTGAAAAAGAAAAGTTGTAGCACGTTTCTGTCCGTTAATTACGACAGGAGATATTAATTAATCAAATTTAGTCAATTTTCAAGGCTTAACTATGTACGCAATACTGAAACACTAGGTCCATTTTCCAGATCAACTGCTCTTTTGTCCCTGAAGTTACTTTGTGGTTTAAATTAGCACAGAGATTTAAGCCTTGAAAATTTATTCAATTTGATTAATTAATATCTCCCGTTACTTACTTAACTTTCTGTCTTTTATATTTATTTGCCGAATTGATTTAAACTTTAACATGACTTTAAGTGAAATTTAAAAGGTTGTGGAGCGCATTTAAGCTAAAGGATGTAATAATTTTTCGTCAGAGGGGATTGGAAAAAATTTAAATTTATTCAGTTGACTTCCTCAAAATTCGGTGTTACCGAAAAGGTCAGAATGGAACTATTATTGTTAAAAAAAAAATAGTGATGGCTATTCAGTTACTCTTCGTATTTGGTGCCATAAAGTTTGGCCACAATCGAAAAATTTACCAAACCTCCCAGCCTGTGAAACAATAATTTCTCCAAATCAAAGAAAAAGAAAACGTTCTGGGAAGGAACAGTAGTTGTTCGCAGTCTGAAGAGTATTTTATTGCATGTTTAAAACATGTATTTAATGCCGTCATCACTAAATTTTTAACAATAATAGTTCCATTCTGACATTTTCCGTAACACAGCTATTCAGTTACTCTTCGTATTTGGCGTCGTAAAGTTTGGCAACAATCGGGAAAATTACCAAACCTCTCAGCCGGGGAAATCTTGCTTATTTGAGGGTCACTGTTAGATTGTAGACATTATATTTCTTGCCTTTTAATGTTCACATTAAAATCATAGAAGAATGGTTGAGACTGAGCTAGCTGATGACAATCGGCTCCCTATGTTAATAAATTTAGATTTGGCGACCAATTTTACATTGAAATTACGGTTTAATTGGTGAATTATATTAAATTTCAAGGGCAATATTGCTGTGTTCGTTGAGAGTTTTCGAAAATCTTGGCACTACTATGTGGCACGGTGTCAAAAGTTCCATTGAAACGTAAAAAATTTCCTAAAAAAATAAGGTCACACACACACACGAAAAGAAGAAAAGTCTTTAAAACTAAAATAATCCAAGATTGAACACTACAAACTGTAAAATGTCATTAAAAGTGTCATCTTTGTATATAGAGATGACGAGCTCTGTTTGTTTGTTTGTACGTATGTTAGTAACCAATGGCCAGAAGCCCCCACAGCACCTACCGACCTGAAACTTGGCAGAAAAATTCGAATGCATCCCCGTGAAATGCACTTCGAAGGCCGAATTCTAAATTTCGAATTATATTTTATTAAATTAATTAATTAGTCTCATTTTTGGTATATCCGGCATAATTGAGGAGAACCCCCCCCCCCCCCACCTAACCCCGCCAAACATTATACATCGTTGGAAAGGGTTTTTTCTGAAAAAGAAAAGTTTTAGCACGTTTCTCTAGGTTAATTAGAACAGGAGATATTAATTAATCAACTTTAGTCAATTTTAAAGGCCTAACTCTATACGCAGAACTGAAACACTAGGTCCCTTTTCTAGACAAACTGCTCTTCCTTCAGTGGTTTAAATTTGCGTATTGAGTTAAGCTTTGAAAATTGACTAAATCTCCTGTTACTTACTTAACTTAATGTTTTTTGGATTTATTTGGGGCACTGTGATTTAAACTCCAGTATGACTTTTAGTGGAATTTAAAAGGTTGTGGAGTACATTTGAATGAAAGAATATAAAAATTTTACTTCAGAGGGTTGGAGTTAATTTAAATTTATTCAGTTGACTTCCTTTGCATTTTTTGCACGGGCATCGCCGTGCGGGTACTGCTAGTATTACCTAATATTAACACAGATCGTCTAAAAAGCTACGTTATTATAGGTGCAATTTCAAAAAAATATTGGAAGAGAAACCCCAAGACTCTTTCTTCCTATAACAATCAAATACACTGCTCGACATTGAAAATGCAACACCAAGAAGGAGTGGTCAGAAATTGATGAAATTTGGTAAGAAGACAGAGACAGCATGGAACAATAAGTGATATTTATTTCAAAATAAATAAGCAAAATTTAGAGCGAGGACGGCGTCGGCTCAGTAAGAAGTAGGACCACCGCGGACAGCGATGCACGAAGAAACACGTCTAGGCATGAAGTTAATAAGCCTGCGGATGGTGTCCTGAGGGATGGCACTCCATTCCCTTTCAACCATTTGCCACAGTTCGTCCACTGAACGAGGCAGTGGCAGGTTCTGCAAACGGCGTCCAATCACGTCCCACACATGTTTGATTGGTGACAATTCAGGAGAGTATGGTGGCCAGGAAAGCATCTGTACACCTCGTAGAGCATGTTGGCTGATTCGAGCACTGTGAGTATAGTGCCTAGAAGGGGTAGTGTTCGGATCGGCCATTGAGCGTATGTTAAAAATATCGCACTCTAAAAGAGGAAACCGCGAGAGGGCGCGCGAGCTCTCGCCGGTGTCGCCGTTGAATGCTTACGTTAGCTTGAAATGAGCATGTTGTTCTGGAACGGTGTTTTTTAAATCATTATTGTTGCAGAAAGTTTGTTACATTTATATAAATTAGTTTTATCTTTCGAACAAAAATGTTTGATTGCTTTTAAATTGCGTCAAACAATAAAAAGAAGAAGAGCGATAGAACATGATTTGTTCCTGGATGTACGAGCAACTGGTCAGAGAATGACACAAGCGTACTAATAATTTATAATAAAAGGTTTCAGCTATTAATAAATTTGTAGAAAGAAATCATTTAAATTTAATTATCTTTTTCTGAGCCATCAAGTTCCTCATTTTTTCCTCTCTGTATTAACATATCATAGTTCAAATTTTACTTTTTGAAAATTTAAATGTCATTGAAGTATTTATTTTGTGAAATAGTCTTCAATTAAAATAATTTGTATATATTCTATCACTTTGTATTGATGCAAATATTTTGTCTCATTCTCATTTGTATTGTAATAAATTTATTATTTTATTCTGAGAATTTTGGGTTCAATGAATCTTATTTAAAATGTTTGAAAATTTTGTTTTTATACATCTAGATTTTAATATTTTATTCATACATTTTCTGTAAAAAGCCAGCAGCAGTGGTGCCCACTGGAGGGGGGGGGAGAAATTTTTTAAACCAATTTATTTGTTTTTTTTTTAATTAAATTATTTACTGATTTTTTTAATGTAAATTATTCATTGATTTATTTTTTTTAATTTAAGTTATTTCTTTATTATTATTTATTTATTTATTTAGTGTGTGTGTGTGCTTGGAATGTCTGGAAGAGAAAAAAAGAGATTCTATTATGCGCATAATTAGTACTTTAAAAAAATTAATAATACATATCAAAAAATAATAGTTTTAATTTAAAAAAAAACAGATAAAAATATAAATAAATAATATTTTACAAAATAAATAAATAATATTAAAAAAAAAATAATCAATGGCATTTAAAAAAAATAAAAAAGAGGGATAAAAATCACACTAGGGATGTGAGAAATTTGTGTGTGGGGGGGGGGGAATTTGTGCCATTGAGCTTGGGGGGGGGGCAGCCCTGGCCAGCAGTTTCATATTGTTTTACATTATTTTAAATTTCCAGTTACTACTTGCTTTATTTAAGCTACAAGCTTTATAAGGGGGGGGGGATGAGTGAAGCTGAATAACTGTTCCATTAATCAAAATAGAGTTACCTAATTAAATTGTATTATATATTGCATAAAAACATGTTGGGGCATCAAGTACCAACGTAATCAAATTTGCAAGTATGTAATACTGAAAGTATACAAGAGTAATTGTAAATATGAATTATTTTATTTAGGGAATTTAAATAGATTTGAGTTCTGAAAATGTACCGAATACTTTTGAGCTTTTGTAAATATGAAATTTTCTTTTTATGATAAGTTGAGAACGTTTTCACCGTTACAACATTCCATTTTGCTTGGTTTGCTTTTTCCCTGATATGTTTTATTAAAGCAAAAAAAAAAAAAAAACTGAGATAAATTTAAACAAAAGTATAATCGAATTTCGTACACGATTATTGATTTTATTTATTTATTATTTGATATGCCTAAAATGATGGAAAAAAAAAGATTACATAATTAAATAGAAAATATATGTATCAATAAGTTATTTCAACAACATTTTCTGGGAATTTTAGTTCAAGTAATCATTACTTAAGTAAAATATACTTTTCAAATACATATTTTGTATTGTTTTTTCCTTGATTGATAAGATTTCTTGCAATTTAAAAAACAAAACACGACAGAAAATAGCATTGAAACAAGGTGATGTATAACATCGGCGGGGACATCAGCGCCATCTAGTTGTTTCCTCCGTTTAGCTGCTACGGTTTTCGTTTCGGTCGCAACACTACCCCTTCTAGGCACTATACTGTGAGGCCGGGCGTTATCCTGTTGAAAAATTGCATTTGGCAGACCCTGAAGGTAGGGGATTGCCACCGGCCGCAGTACATTATCTACATATCGTTGAGCCGTCATAGTGCCCCGAATACGAACTAGAAGCGATACGGAATTGTATGCAATAGCGCCCCAAACCATTATGCCACGTTGTCGCGCTGTAGGGCGTTCCACAGTTACTGCCGTATTCGGCGCCGTGATTGCAGGCCACGTGCAACCAGTCGACGGGAAATGGTTCTGGTCGACACAGGAACATCCAGGGTACCTTGCACGTGCTGCAGAATCGACGTACAAGTGACTTGCGGGTCCGCCACAGCTTGTCGGTGAATCCGTCGATCCAAGCGGTCTGACGTCACTCTGGCTGCACCTACACCCCTCAATGTGGCTACATTTCCTCTTTCCAACCATCTCCGACACAGACGATGCACAGTGCTTGCGTCCATGTGGGTATCAGCTGCAATTTGACGTAAGGACCAACCTCCCCTTCTCAGTCCGATCACCATACCCCTTGTAAAGTCGTCTATATGCTGGAAGTGTCTTCGTTGAGGACGGCGTGGCATTTCCTCCTATCACACGTATCCTTCGAGACAAAAACCAAATTTCTCCGATAATTAGTTTTGCAGAAAAACCAACATGAACATAGCCCACTTTTCAACTTCATGCTCTTATATCTTACTTCACGTGCGTCGGAGAGCTGCGCATTTCATATCATTTGCATAACTCAGTGACGTGCGTCTACGGTGAAATTTGCATGAATTTCTGACCACTCCTTCTTGGTGTTGCATTTTCAATGTCGAGCAGTGTATTTATAATGGTGATTTGAATCTCTCTAAACCCTGTAACATTGCCAAAGATCGTCTAAAACTGTATTTTTAGAACCACAATTTTGAAAAATTTTCGGGGAAAGCTCCCGGAGGACCCCTCTCTCCATAGCACAATCGGGGGTAATAATTGCGTTTTTAATGTTTCAATTTTAAAAGGTAGATCAAAGAATGCCCGCAAACTTTTTCTCCCCTAATATTACCACAGAAAGTCGAAAATGTATTTTTAAGATTTTAAATTCAAAAAATACTCGGGGGAGAAAAGCGCATAGAGAGCATAGGCCAACTAGGACTGGGACTAGAGCCTTATCTTCCTAAATGGGGCACCTAATTTTTCCAAAAACTTATGCACAGCATTAAAGGAAGAAAAATAATAATTTATTAATAGGGGGGGGGGACTCTTCAGATACTTTATTAGCATTTCTCTTATTTAGTTCATTTTGTGTAAGTAAAAGAGTTTTATTTCTTGAGAATTACAGTGCGTCTCGAAATGATAGGTCCACCCTTATTTTTCGAAATTTCGACTCTTAATTAAGAATAAGAATCACTTTTTTTTTATAGTGATTATATATCTGTAATTTTTATAACTATGAAGAAAACAACAGTTGTGGTATTTATAAAATTAATTGCATTTGCAATCTCTCCTATATAGGACAGACGCGGCGGGCTCTGAAATTCCGCTTAAAAGAACATCAGAATTATGTGAAAAAGCAACAATTAAATAAGTCTAGTATTGCACAACATTGTTGGGACAAG